>JAVYIG010018050.1:0-22887 GCA_035222895.1 Strongylocentrotus droebachiensis
GATATTTTTTTGTATTAGCTATGTTAAATAGAGATATCACGAGTCGTACTATATCTATGTGTATAGATGGCTGGTGTAATCTATTATACAGTCATTACAGTGGCATATATTACAAGGCACACAATAGGTTATCACATACGTGATTCCATACAGCGCTGTACCAGGGCTTTGCTGACTATGCATGGGCAAATATAGTGAGTTGAAATGTGAAAAAAAGTGTCGTGTTAGTCTTACGCTTATCCGTTTGCGGTTATAATATACATGAAATCGATCAAATGAAGACAAAAGTCTGTTCTCTTATCCTAATTTTCATTCGTTACTTTCTTCCCTGATCTCTGTCTCTCTGTCTCTCTCTCTCTCTCACTCTCTCTCTCTCTCTCTATCTGTCTCTACCTTTCTTTCTGTCTCTCTTCTTTTACCCCTTGTTTGTAAGTGTCTCAATATTAAGCTCTAATAACTCTCACCCCCTTAGTCTGCTTCTATAAACTGTTTCTCTCTCTCTATATATATAAATATGTCTCTTTCTTTTTATCTTTTTCTCTCTCTCTCCAACTCTCTCTCTCTCGCTTTCTATATATACATAATGTCTCTGTCCTCTCTTTTCTCCATTATCCCTCTCTATTTTTCTATTCTGTAATGGTATCTTTATAATTTCAATTATATATTTCTTCTCTTTTCCAAGCAAGACTCCCTTTTAATATTCGCTCGTCCTTTCTTCGATTCAGTACATACTGTAGCTGAATATAACATAGAATCTCACCAGTACTACTAGAACTACAGCCACTACTTATAATAATAATATTAATAATAACAATAATGATAATAATTATAATAATAATTATAATAATAATAGTAATAATAATAATAATAATAATAATAATAATAATAATTGTAATGATACTTACAATAATAATAACAAATAATCCTCACCAATACCATTATTAGCATACTAATACTTTTCCTACTACTACATCTACTACTACTATACTACTACATCTACTACTACTACTACTACTACTACTAAGAGTAATAATAAGAGTAATACTTTAAGTGGATAAGTCACAAGACTGTGGATTCCTACGACGTCGAACATCTTTTGACAAAACACTCATCTACATTCGCCATGATGTACCCAGGCGAGGTAAATTGTTACCGCTTAGTGTTGTTCCTTAAAATGATATTTTCTTAGCTAATAAAATTGCTGTCCAGATCGAAATAATGCCAGGACAATAATAACCAAAGCCCTTTGGAAGCGCATAGAGACGTTCACTGTAGAACTAAAGTATTAAAATGGCCAATTATAAAACGACAGCATTATGAAAATGGTACAGATGAACACTTTTTACCATGCTCGATTACACTATATACAGATTGATTGCAGTGAGTTTAAAAGTGCTAATCTAACATATTTAAAATGTTGTCACTCGTCGCCCATTTTATCGTGCATATAATGTTCAGGGGAGTACCATTGACTGAGCCCACGCTGCGACACTGAATTGCCGTTTGGTCTACACCCAGCCCGCCTATACTACCCATGCACATGATCGCATAATCATTTAATCATACTGAAATAATGATAATCCTCAAATAACTCTTAGACCTTATGGATAGTAGACGAAATGGGCATTAGAAAAGTTGGGAATTAAATCCACTGGAAATTAGAACAAATGAGTGATTGACGGAATCGGTAGTAGATTTATTGGAGATTAGACAAAATGAAAATGTTGCCAAATGACTATGAACCTAAATGGTCATTAGACCAAATGATAAGTAGATGAAATGATTATTGGACCATGAGGATAGAAGACTGGCTGGGTGAAGGCTATATGGAAATGAATCAATTGGGTAGCAGACAAACTAGTTGAAGACCAAACGGCTATAAACCTATGTTAACTAAACATGTTAACTAGAGTCCTATAATACATGTATGTGTTCTAAAAGACGGTTCTTTATTAAAACAACTTTATAGTGATGTTAATTATGTGATTGATAACATTTCTATTAATAATATGAAGTGCTCACCTGTGATAAGTCGAAAATAACTGCTACTCCTGATAATAAATCCGATTGATTGGTTGCTTCCATTGAGTCTCTCAAACCCACGCCACGGTTTTCATCCATTTGCGGAGAGCTCCAAAGTCCCAAGTGAAACATAACATCTTTGTTACATCGGCCACAATGGTTCCGAGATTTGTAATGATTGTAGCGCGCGGTAAACGCAAGGACGCCCTCTTGCATTCGATGAAAGTAATTTTTTGTTTTCATAGGTTTTTATTCATTTCTCTCATAAAGAAAAAATGTACATAATTTATAACATTGTATACAAACTAACAAAATAATTAGGTCTTAGTAAATTTGCAAATGAACTTTTTACATTTACATACAAGGTTACAAATAAAGTTACACATTTACAGATGAAAAATATTCACATTACCAAAATTATATTTTCACATTTTAAACAAATCGCAAATAAAATTTGTACTATTTCCTCGACCAGTTTGCGTATAATTTTCAAATTATTTATTTTCTTTTCCACAATATTTTTGTTTCCTCTTAAATTTCCTTCAGAGGAAAAAAAGAAGGGTTATGATAAAAAAAAAGATAAATGATAAAAATAAAAAGAGAAAGAGCTAGGGAACACCTACTACCCCCGCACCACACAACATTTAAACACATAACAAGTACAACAGTATACGAAACACACACCGACATAGAACGAACAAACAAACAAAAGAAAAAGAAAAAGAAAAAGAGAAGAGAACAAAAAGCAAGAGTAGAGAAGAGAAGGGGGTCTAGAAGTTGTATATTGAGAAAAATTAAAAACAAAAAACATGTATTCTAAACTTTCCAAGGCTTCCCATTTCATTAAATGAATTGAAAGGGTGTCTCTTTCCGATGAAAGTTTTTTCTCCTCATTTCTAGTTTCCAATAATCTATATTCTATTTCTTTTGCTTTTGGAGGGTTTCCCTTCTCAGTTTTGATATCGATACGAATCTATGCTACATAATATAGTGTCTTTGACCGGTTTGCAACAACACCAATAAAGTATCGAATGGTTGCATGTTGTTTTTCGAAGCTTCATAATGTCGAAGAATCGTTATTCCGCAGGTTCGTTTTTCCGAAAAATTAAATGGGGTTCATAATTCGGAATAGGAAATGGGGTCAATAACTCCAAAAAATAATAATAGGATACATGATTCCAAAAAGAACATACAGAGCCTTATTTCACTATTCGGAATAAGGAATCTCCTTTCTTTCTTTCGGAATTTTGAACCCTATTACAATTTCGGAATCACGAACCTTAAAATCAATGAAAATACCTATTTCACTTTCTGAACTCAGTGTACAAATTATTGTTCAGATAAACGAACATTCGAAAAAAAAAACATGACATGCTTGGAGTTATGAACCCCATATCATTTTCCTAATCACATTAATGATCTCCCTATCATGCGGAAATATGTGTTTAGAAATTATGAACCTTCGGAAAAACGAACCTCCGGAAAAATCGAGCGTCTTCCATTTATGCCGTCGAAATTATGCTTAATTTTCATCTCGTTCTCAGTCAGCATCAATATTTCAATTCGGATTTCAATTCTGATTATTTATTTGAATTTAGATAGGAAGATGACTCGTGGAAGCGATATGCGAGATGTTTAAACTGGTCTGGGAGAGACTAGTTACTGAAGCCCTATGAAATTTGCAAGATATTTCTTTGTTCTCCTTCATTTTTTAGACAGTTGTAAAAGTTTTCAGAAACAAATAAATTTATTCAGCTTTCTGTCAAAAGCCTTCTGGGGAAAGTAACAGAGACACAATCATACAAAGCAATAAGTGAGTAAATGAATGAATGGATGTATGAGTATATGAATGAAAAAAATGAATACGATCCAGATAAAGAACAAATGTATTCTTACCCTCAAAACCATCGTCAACTCTCCGTTTATAATTATACACTTACGCAACAGTAGATGGCGCTATGTAAGAATACATTTCTTCTAGGATTAACGGAATGTCGTTTTTTACCTTCCAGTTACAATTTATACACACACACACACACACACGCGCGCGCGCGCGCGCGTGAAGCACCAATGCACGCCACTTGGATGCTCATGGCGTTCTGCCGTTTTTTGAGTCTCTGAAAACGATGAGATTCGTTCCTTCTTTTATTTAGAGCCTACTTCTATATAACCGGTTTCTTTCATTACCATTCTTATAATTGTTGTCATTTTGCCCTTAAAGGTATTAAATGCAAAGTTTTGGGAAATTTTGAACATTGGATGGATAGCAATTCTTTACAATTTTGATTTATTTTGATGCCCCTGTAGATGTATTATAAGCAGTGAAAAATTAGCCCCTAAAACATTCCTGCTTTCGAGAAATTGAATAATTAAACATTTATCGGTGCTCCCAGTAAATTTCAAGTATTTAAAATGACGCCTAAGATCATTCTATGGTAGCTGCGACCATGAAAATCTCAGAATATGCAATTCTGATAAATAATTTCCAAACGGGAATAGCAAATCGTTCGATTGTAGTCAAGAAACATTGTTTTAAGGCTAAAGTAATATTAGTCTTGAGAGGGAGCTATGCTATTTATTATTTACAATTTCATCACTTTAGACTTGATTTCAACCGCGACAACGATCATTGAATATTGTAAAATCGCATATGCTTCCAATGTGTTAATTTAAACCAAATTCATGACCCCATACCAAAACTTAGGCCCGGTGGACGGCTAGTGTATCTATCTCTCTCTCTCTCTCTCTCCTTTGTATGTATGTCAAATGAACTTCACCATGCGTAATGGGGGGGGCGAATCTTTGGAGATGAGGTAGAGAACATGTTGCCTAGAGCAGACGATGAAAAGAAGCGAAAGCTATAAAGGCACAAATTTGAGATTCAGGCCGTAAACGAAAGCTCATTTTTATGGTGTCTTCTATGGAACGCCGTTAAAAGGACAACCCAGATATTATTGCATGCTTGCCGAGAAGGCGGCTGCACGAATTCTCTTTATATTATTTATTTATAGGCCAGTATATATGCCTCCTTTTAATTAACCTATGCTGGTCCACATCACACACACACACAAACAATACCCTTTTCTTCATTCTCTGCAATAATGATATCTTAATGTTACACAAAGATGGATAAAGAGGTACCTAGCTATTCCCATGTATGTTATGTTTAATTCTGTGCTACTTATAGCTACTTGCGCCCTCTATATAGCAAACAATGCCTAATCGGTGCATGTTGGTACCCCGTGATCCTCCTTTTCTTATGTTAATTGAGAGCTGATTTGATGAGATAACCACCTGTCAGTGACACTGCAGGGAGATCTAATCCCCCCTGGACAAGACGGGCTTTAAAACTATATTTGTCCTGAGATTTATTTTTTTAAATGCATTTTAATAATGAATTTTGATGCACTTCTATTATTTTGAGACATGTTTCCAGCAAGCGGTCTGGATATAGTAAGAGCCTTGAAATGTTCGTGTACAATTACAATAACAGATATGTGCAACATTATATTTCTGAATGTTTCTCCAAGATCTTTATCGTTGAAATCAATGTCTAAATTGGCTTATTCGGCCTAACAAATATATAGCTACTCGAATAGCGTATTGAGAGAAATAGTTGTGACAAGCGTGTTAAATCATGTTGCTCCAAATATTTCCCTCTCGTGTACAATCTCTATAATTTTGGAGCTTTATGAAACTCCTGACCAATCAGAAGTAAATTTTGATGACGTAACTATCCCTCTTAAGTAGCTATCACTGCACCCTCCACTATGTAGTGTAGAGTTCAGTGGTGGTAGCAATGGGCCTACTTATCTGGCGCCATCATGCGTTGACACTATAAGAATAGGATATGACCTCTCTATGAACTTTACACTACGATCACGTGACATTGACATGCAAGGAAAGTTTAACATGTAAAGGAAAACCACTACATTAGCAGTAGATATGGCGATTGTAGCCTTAACTTCTATTATATATATATATCTCTCTCTCTATGTTGTAATTTCATTGTCGTCTCGATTTTATTTGTGTACCGGTAATCAAAGTCACCGTCAATAACGCAACCATCATCAGCGTCGTCAGTATCACCATCATTGTCATCATCATGCGCATCATGCACAATTTATCAACATCGTCATCATCATTATCGATCATTATCACTATAATCACCATCAACATAACTACATTAATATAATAATCAGCATTATCATTTATCATCAATATCATCATCATCATCGTCTATCATCGTCATCAGTATCATCATCTTCTCATCATCATTATCATCGTCATCAACATCATTATCGGGTCTTTTCAATAAAAATGACATAAAAACAAATTGATTGAATGAAACAGATCTGACAGAGAAAGTCATTTTATTAATCTAAGTACATGTATACCACCTCATTCCGAAAACATGATCATTTTCATTATTTAAATTTCTAGATACAAATGTTATTTGTAGCACACAGCATCAATAAAACCTAGAAATGACAGAAACATTGCCTTTTATGAATGACATTTTGGGCGTAAATTTGATGCAAATGTAACAAAGGATTTAACGAAATATATTCATGTTCACATGCACCAGCTAACTCATAGCCCATTATTGAACTGAAACAATAGTTGGCTTGCCCCAGATCTGCCTCGCATGGTAACAAATGATACTTTAATCAAGAACGTCTTTCAGACATAAAACAGGTCGAATATATAATGCGAATCATTTAAAAATAAAACAATATTTAAGCCTTGGATAATACAAAAAACAGGGAAAATTGCTGTTGGTATGATAACTGATAATTTCTTAGATAGTTTAAAGCCCACTGTTCTACTTGTAGCTACCTGGTCCCTCTATATAGAAAACAATGCCTAATCGTAAAAAATGTGTAGAACAGGTGTCACATGCATATTAGTGTTCTACACATTTTTACATAATAGCAGTGACGGGATGTTCCTTTGTCTACCACAGCCATTGTTGAGGGTAAAATGAGGAACTGTATATTTTGTCCTCTCCTTTGTCGTCTTGTTCATAGTGTGTTGTCCTACTTGTGTAAAAAAGTAAATTGTAGTTAACCAACTTTGGCCCGAATTCACAAAGCAAGGTTTGAGCTCAGACCAAGGTTTGAGCTCAAACCTCCTTTTGTTTCGGCAAACCTCCTTTTGTTATTTACAAACCTGGTTTTGGGCGTAAATTTGATGCAAATGTAACAAAGGATTTAACGAAATATATTCATGTTCACATGCACCAGCTAACTCATAGCCCATTATTGAACTGAAACAAAAGTTGGCTTGCCCCAGATCTGCCTGACATGGTAACAAATAATACTTTAATCAGGAACGTCTTTCAGACATAAAACAGGTCGAATATATAATGCGAATCATTTAAAAATAAAACAATATTTAAGCCTTGGATAATACAAAAAAACAGGGAAAATTGCTGTTGGTATGATAACTGATAATTTCTTAGATAGTTTAAAGCCCACTGTTCTACTTGTAGCTACCTGGTCCCTCTATATAGAAAACAATGCCTAATCGTAAAAAATGTGTAGAACAGGTGTCACATGCATATTCACCTGTTCTACACATTTTTACATAATAGCAGTGACGGGATGTTCCTTTGTCTACCACAGCCATTGTTGAGGGTAGAATGAGGAACTGTATATTTTGTCCTCTCCTTTGTCGTCTTGTTCATAGTGTGTTGTCCTACTTTTGTAAAAAAGTAAATTGCAGTTAACCAACTTTGGCCCGAATTCACAAAGCAAGGTTTGAGCTCAAACCTCCTTTTGTTATTTACAAACCTGGTTTGTAAATAACAAAAGGAGGTTTGGCGAAACAAAAGGAGGTTTGAGCTCAAACCTTGGTCTGAGCTCAAACCTTGCTTTGTGAATTCGGGCCTAAGAGTTTAACAACGAGATTCCACTGCAGTTTAACAAAACTGAACTAAAACTTGATTTCACTTGGAGATCAACATTAATGAACCACAAAGTACATGTAAACTCCTTTTTATAAACGCATCTGCTTTATAAACAGCAAATTTAGAAATTCCACTTAAGATTTCGCCTAAAACATGTAGTAATTCAAGCACTTTTATTTCCACTTGAGAAGGAAGAGTATTGCTCTGGAATTTGAAGAGGCACCAATGCTTTACCTGAACTAAAAACATAATTTGAAAGAGAAATTATATTTCTCCTAAAAAGAAACAAGGTATTCATGAGCACTTCTTGCATAGTATAGCTACTCTCAAATCAAGTGACACTACATGTACATGTACCTGTCCAGTTACTATACAGTGCGTCCCAGAAAAAACGAAACCGAGAAGTATCGATGTTATATCATAACTTAATCACAACTATAATTAATGAATGATACATATTTGGAAAGCTTAGAGTCTCTTCTTTCATGTGATGCTACTCAGATGATGCATATTTCATGCATGAGTGATTAAAAGCAATTTGAAGGAAGGAAACCAAAAAGACATTTGGCGGGCGGTATCTGAATTTCGAAGAAAAATTCACATTCCTAGAAAGTTAAGTTTCTGCCCTTTCATATGACACCTCAATCAAGAAAAATGAGCGAGGAATGACAAAGTTCTGTTTGTTTAAAGTAGTGCTTGCATTTCCATAATTTTATTAAACGAATTCGTTTTCACTGGCTGCCTGCCGTATCAATAAACGAAATTAACAAAAGACTTAACTCCGTTTCGTTGACAATCAGCCGTAGACGAGAGTCTTCATGCATGGCTGATTGTCAACGAAACGAAGTTAAGTCTTTTGTCAAGTCTGCTTTTTGCTACGGCAGGCACCCAGTGAAAACGAATTCGTTTGTTAAAATTATGAAAATGTAAGGGCTACTTTAAACAAACAGAACTTTGTTATTCCTCGCTCATTTTTCCTGATTGAGGTGTCATATGAAAGGGTAGAAACTCAACTTTCTAGAAATGTGAATTTTTCTTCGATATTCAGATACCGCCCGCCAAATGTCTTTTTGGTTTCCTTCCTTCAAATTGCTTTTAATCACTCATGCGTGAAATATGCATCATCTGAGTAGCATCAACTGAAAGAGGAGACTCTAAGCTTTCCAAATATGTATCATTCATTAATTATGGTTGTGATTAAGTTATGATAAAACATCGATACTTCTCGGTTTTGTTTTTTCTGGGACGCACTGTACATTCTATTACAGATTACAACTCTAACCCTTTACCAAATGATCTAAAATTGTGCAACATTTCTAAAAGTCCATTTGCAAGCAGAAGCTTGATCATTCCGCGAAAAATCAATAGAAGTCTATTTCCATTTCCATTCAAGAAGAGGGGGTGGGGTCGTCTAATCTGAATACCTTTATTGTTTATTGTCTTAAATGTGTGCCTGCATCTGGGAGACTTTTGGAACAAGTTGTGTGCAGTTCGGCAGGAAGCTTATAAGAGAAATATAAAGGATTTCCAGAATGCAAAAAAAAAAATCATAATTGTTAATAATCATACTTTCCTTCACAGAGAGAGGTAATAGTATTAGGATTTGGATTGGGTACACAAATGTACACAGACTATTGTAATTGGTCTTGATATAAATCAAAATTCCATTCAGATAATTATGTCAAACAACTTTTCATTCAAAAATATCACTAACTAGTAGGCCTTTAGCGTGTATTCATGACACAGTAGGCTAATTTACATATCCCGAACACTGTTTTGAAAGACTGTCGATTTTGTTGGATAGCCATTAACATCGCTGGACATTATTTGTTATGGTTAAAGAAGCATAATATGCTGCCCATTTATGCATCTTATGGATAACACAGAGCTCAGAGACAACGTGTGAGGCCTTTGCTGTGCGCAGTTGCCATTCAATTTACAAATTCTGAGATTCAAATAAAATCTGCTGCAGTTCACCACATCATATCTGAACGAACCTTCATGGATCCAGCCGATTGTCATACAAGTAGAAATACATTATTCTATTTCATTTCAGGCAACCTATTAACCCAGGCTCGGTTTCATAAAACTTCTTATTAATTACAAATGTAAACAAATTAATAAGACAACTTTGCTCTTAGCCAATGATGCAAGGAAATCAGTAGTTTATAATATGTATTGTAACTTGTTATTGATAACAAGTTTCATGAAACAGGGCCCCGGATGGAATGACCAAACTCTCTCCTCCTTACATCCCTAGCTGTATGAAAATGAGATCGTGCCGGGTAGCTACAGCAATCATGTTGGGTGTAAGACTGACAATGTGTAACAGAGAACTCAAGAATATACTGCTTTGTAGTGGCCAAGTCAATGTGATTTGTTGGTATTGGAACCTGACATCCTCAACGAGCTGGATTCCTTGCAGCCTGTACCTTGTTAATCTCATCACATCTGAATCAGGCCGCACCGTAGCTACCAGAACTCTATCGAGGCTGTCTACCGTAGCATACATAAACTCATTATCATGGGATGCTACGATGGAACTGCCTACGTGACCTTCCCGGTCAAAGACAGTGACCATGCTAGGCGTGATATCATCGGTACTGGTGATCATTATGCCGGTCTTGGTAACGCAGATGTGCTGCGGTCGGATATTCCCAGTGGGGACCACTTTCTGTGGGTTAGGGTTGCTACCGTGGAATATGCAGATCTCTGGGTCAAAATTGACGGCATATATGTTGTCATGCTGATCAGTGCACACCCGGGAAGATCCTCCATATTGATTACAAACGTAACTCATAACTCTTCCGCTGACGGTGTTGTATACAAACAATTCACCTCTACGATTTGATATAACTGTCCTGCCACCTGAAAGGAAAGCAATACCATAGACGTCACCCACCTCCTCACTCCCAAGGTATGGACTCTCATCACCTGACAGAGTAAAGCGGTCACAACCTTTCCGATCCATGGCGTATCCTACAACCACTGCATCCTTCGACAGAGCTGCGAGCCCGAACAAGCGTCCTTCATTAAAAGGGAAAGCCCTTGTTCTTACAATACTCATTGAATTATTCAATACTGCTTCACTGCCAACTTGCTGCTTTCTTCTTCCTGGAGGCACTCCCGCTTCTTCAGAAAACCCAGTATGTTCTGTCGTATTTTGACTACTATTACTCTCTATGTCATTGTCGCCGACATCTATACAACCTAGGACAAGGAGCTCATCCCCAGCCGGATAAAACTGTACATTCCTTCTTATCTCTTCCACACGTGTTGTAGACTCTTCATCAGTGACCTCCATCAGTGAATCCTCCAGATCAGCACATCTCAGATGGTCTGCTTTAATCATATCAGAATCTAAAGGCTTACTTGCATGATTGGTTAAGAGTTTGACAGAACTACTGATCTTACCAATGACTTCTGTGCAGCGACAAATACAGCCTTCCAACTGCTTTTCCAAGTCTTTCCTGATGCCTTCTATCTTCTCTAGCAATTCTTCCTCATTCTGCTGGAGAGCTACAACCTTGATGACAAAGGCATCTCTGACTTCCTTCTCCAAAACACTCAGATGTGAATTCATGACATCTCTTTGTAGGGCAGCCTTGCTCAAACACTGTTCAAAGTGGGCTTTTCTCGTCGTGCTCTTCTCAAGAAGAGCATCTCTTTTGGTCTTCAACTCCTTTTCTAACTCCTCCTGCTTCTTAATCGTGTGACCTTGATGGCTGTCGATAAAGCATGTAAGACAGATGAACTCACCACAGGGCTGGCAGTAAATGTCTTTATAGACATTACTATGCAATGGACAGAATTTTGATGATAGATCTTCATCCTGACTTTGTGAGATGATGTCCATTTTGAGGATATCTTCTAGACCTTTGGCTAAGAAGTTTGGTGTCAATCCTGCTACCCGTTCTTGATCTAGTTTTGTCAACTTCCTGCAGACTGGGCAGACAATGTGATTCAGGTCCTTGTGCTGCTTGTCATATGCTTCTAAACAATCCCTGCAGAAGGAATGGCCACAGCTAAGAAAGGTAGCGTTTCTTAAGACATCAAGACACATTGGACAGTTCAAACACTGGAGCTGTTCTTCTTTCGACCTGGTAGCCATTGCGGTCTGCTGTCGGGATCACACTGCACACGGGGAAAAAAAAATCGAAAAATATCTTAACATATAGTGGAAACTTGCTAAATTCAAAACAAAGATACCAGGGACCTATTTCAAACTTGTTATGAAAAACAAGTTACAATAACTCTTATAAGCTTTTACAGGCATTTAATTGTTAGAGGGCAAATTTGCCATAGAAATGCAGCATTTGTGATCTATAGCAAGTTCTACGAAACAGGGCCCTGATATGACAAAGTATTTATGCTAGCCTCCGCTCATTAAAGTCTTTCGTTGTTGGTTTTCACCCTCATAATTAAAACAAGGCATTGTTTACAGTCCAAATGTCCTCGTAATGAGTGGTTTCCATACTCTCTCTCTCTCTCTCTAAGTGCCATATCGTTTGACTTTGGCGATCATGCCACAACCCTCGGCTTCCTAGCCTTCTGTATTAGTACCACTCCCAGTTCTTTCACTCCTCTCTCTTCCAACAATTTCTGCAGACTGTCCATCCAAAGTATCCTCCTTTTTCCCCTACTCCTTCTTCCACAATTTTACCTGTCAAAGCAAGATTCTCTAGACCTTCTTTACGTGTAATGTGACCCATGAACTTCAACTGCCTAATCAACATCTCACGTAACATTTTCCTTTGCACTCCAGCTCGTGTGAGAACTTCCTCATTACTTACTTTGTCAGTCCAAGGGATTTTCATCATTTTCATACTGCATGGGAGATTATTAGACATACGCATATATAAGAAGAAAGGGGTAGACATATATTCATAACTCATACTCCTATATGGGGTGAACAAATTTAATCACGTTTTAAAGGAAATATGATATTCGAACCATGATTTCTCATATTGTACACAACTTTATTTAGTTCAATAATAACCAAATATACGTCAAAGATTTTGACTACGATTGGTGGAACTAGAATATTTATCAGTAAATTATTTCAGATATATCAAGCTCTCCAAATTTGATGTCAGAAAGACATGCGCTGCAACTGCCAAAGAGTCATTACAAAGCGAGACCTGAACTCGGGCACAGGATATTACAGCTTATTTCTTAACAGCTAAAAAAGCAATTCATCAAATATCAGATAATTGCAGTTGGTATCACCTCTTATTTTACAATTTTGTTGACATGTCCTCTCGATATGAATATTCCTGTACCCTTTTGACGGTAAGTTCAAAATTAATACCGAAACGGGCGCAAAAAATAGCAAAATCTGCTGATCTTTTCCCAATATTTTCATACTTTCAAACCCAATTCCAAAGAAAGATTTCTCTGGGTAGTTTTAAGTTTCTCTTTCCATTGGTGGTATCAGATATTTCATATCTTACCGACATCTATCCACAGGGAGCTGTCCGCGAATAAAAGTTAATTGCGACCTATAATCACACCGTCCACCATACTAGTATTAATGCTTCCGTTTCTACATTTGTGACGTTGGCTCAATAACTGTTGATGTGGAGCCATAACAAGTACGCCAGGTGCATGAGCAGAAAAAGCCAACAATGTTTGTACACACTGCATCCATTAAGTTTCATGACTATATTGCATTTGATGCCAGGAATTTAAGAAAGGAAAATAAGCTCCTTAATCCTTAAATTGGCCACATATTGAGATATTATTATTTGTTTTAAATATTAAAAAAAATCTCATATACACACAGAGAAAAAGATACGCCTTATTTACTTAATTGCTACCAAACATTGTTCGACAAATTGAAACGTATCTCGAGATACTCACTTTCCCGTGAATGCAACAAATGCTTTTTTGTTAAGTATGTGAGATACGTCCTCCTATCTCTAAAACAGTTAAGTTTTGAGATTGGAGACCTATTTTAATAGAAATATTGTATTTTATTCACCCACGAAATGTTCTTAACACAATTTACCCCTTACGCCCCTTTGCGAAATGTTCTTAACACAATTTACCCCTTACGCCACTTTGCTTTAATACGGTTGTTAATAATAAAACTTTAAAAAGATACATGATGTAACTTTTTACTGACTTTTAAACATGTTCATTGACTTTTACGAAAAAGATCTTTTATTCGATCTAGCGTACATCGGTCCAGGGCCCCGTTTCATAAAACTTGTTTATCTATAACAAATGCTTAATTTCTATGATAAATTTGCTCTCAGCCAATCATACGCCTTGATTTCAGTAGCTTATAACAGTAGCTTGTAACTTGTTATTGATATCAAGTTTTATGAAACAGGGTCCAGGAAGTGAGTGAGAATGTGGTCTTAGTATTTACGGATATGACTCATGTAAAGCAACATTCATACCCGTCCTAACTCCTATGGGCAAAGTCGAATATCAGCCGCTATTGGCTTGAACAAAATACACTTCCGACGATTTGGTGTCACAGTGTTCGATGAATCTAGTTCAAGTGTTAACTGAAGCTTATATTCACACTCTAAAACATGTATAAATGTTTTGAAAGTAATATACTACGCACTTGTCAGAGCTTTAAAGTTAGCGTAACAGACATGTTACCTTTGTCCGCTTCCCAAGTCGGAATTCCAGTTGAAACCAGTAGGCAACTGGTACCAGTTAAAACCAGTAGTCAACTGGTATCAGTTGAAACCAGTAGGTTCAACTGGTTTTTAATATGGAAATTGAAACAACGCTAACTGGGGCCAGTTGATTTTGATTTACCAGTTGAATTACCAGTTGATTTACCAGTTGATTTACCAGTTGATTATCCAGTTTATTATCCAGTAATCAATCAACTGATAATCAATAATCATTATTAGCATCTGGCCACCAACCACATATACTAACTCTTGCAATTACCCCATCAAAATGATCATTTGAAGTAGATTACAGATGTGTGTTATTTGAGTTGTCATTTATAGTACGAGCATACATTTACAAATTTATTTCCTGGTTAGTAATTACATATATCAATATATCAAATTTTACGTTTTAAATTAGATGAAAAACATGATTAGACATGTGTAATATATTTGTCAATAATTAACTAAGAAAATATAAATCACAACATTTATGTGCATTGTCACATTTGCTTGACAGATCATGATAATTATATTTTCTGTGAAAACATGCAAATTAATCATGAATATGCATAAGATACATTGAACTGGTTTTTCAACTGGTAAATCAACTGGTATTCGTACTGGTTTTCAACTGGTAAATCAACTGGTAATCGTACTGGTTTTCAACTGGTAAATCAACTGGTATTCGTACTGGTTTTCAACTGGTAAATCAACTGGTAATCGTACTGGTTTTCAACTGGTAAATCAACTGGTAATCGTACTGGTTTTCAACTGGTAAATCAACTGGTAATCATTTACTGGTTTTCAACTGGGAAATCATCTGGTAATCATCTACTGGTTTTCAACTGGTAAAACAACTGGTAAATCAACTGGTATTCGTACTGGTTTTCAACTGGTAAATCAACTGGTAATCATCTACTGGTTTTCAACTGGTAAATCAGCTGGTAATCGTACTGGTTTTCAACTGGTAAATCAACAGGTAATCATCTACTGGTTTTCAACTGGTAAATCAACTGGTGATCATCTACTGGTTTTCAACTGGTAAATCAACTGTTAATCATCTACTGGTTTTCAAATTGTAAATCGACTGGTAATCATCTACTGGTTTTCAACTGGTAAAACAACTGGTAAATCAACTGGTATTCGTACTGGTTTTCAACTGGTGAATCAACTGGTAATCATCTACTGGTTTTCAACTGGTAAATTAGCTGGTAATCGTACTGGTTTTCAACTGGTAAATCAACTGGTACTCATCTACTGGTTTTCAACTGGTAAATCAACTGGTACTCATCTACTGGTTTTCAACTCGTAAATCAACTGGTACTCATCTACTGGTTTTCAACTGGGAAATCAACAGGTAATCATCTACTGGTTTTCAACTGGTAAATCAACTGGTGATCATCTACTGTTTTTCAACTGGTAAATCAACTGTTAATCATCTACTGGTTTTCAATTTGTAAATCAACTGGTAATCATCTACTGGTTTTCAACTGGTAAAACAACTGGAAAATCAACTGGTTTTCGTACTGGTTTTCAACTGGTAAATCAACTGGTAATCATCTAATGGTTTTCAACTGGTAAATCAGCTGGTAATCGTACTGGTTTTCAACTGGTAAATCAACTGGTAATCATCTACTGGTTTTCAACTGGTAAATCAACTGTTAATCATCTACTGGTTTTCAATTTGTAAATCAACTGGTAATCATCTACTGGTTTTCAACTGGTAAAACAACTGGAAAATCAACTGGTTTTCGTACTGGTTTTCAACTGGTAATCATCTACTGGTTTTCAACTGGTAAATCAACTGGTACTCATCTACTGGTTTTCAACTCGTAAATCAACTGGTACTCATCTACTGGTTTTCAACTGGGAAATCAACAGGTAATCATCTACTGGTTTTCAACTGGTAAATCAACTGGTGATCATCTACTGGTTTTTAACTGGTAAATCAACTGTTAATCATCTACTGGTTTTCAACTTGTAAATCAACTGGTAATCATCTACTGGTTTTCAACTGGTAAAACAACTGGAAAATCAACAGGTATTCGTACTGGTTTTCAACTGGTAAATCAACTGGTAATCATCTAATGGTTTTCAACTGGTAAATCAGCTGGTAATCGTACTGGTTTTCAACTGGTAAATCAACTGGTAATCATCTACTGGTTTTCAACTGGTAAATCAACTGGTACTCATCTACTGGTTTTCTACTGGTAAATCAACTGATACTCATCTACTGGTTTTCAACTGGTAAATCAACTGGTGATCATCTACTGGTTTTCAACTGGTAAATCAACTGTTAATCATCTACTGGTTTTCAACTTTAAATCAACTGGTAATCATCTACTGGTTTTAAACTGGTAAAGCAACTGGTAAATCAACTGGTAATATCAACTGGTAAAAAAACTGGAAAATCATCTGGTATTCGTACTGGTTTTCAACTGGTAAATCAACTGGTAATCATCTAATGGTTTTCAACTGGTAAATCAGCTGGTAATCGTACTGGTTTTCAACTGATAAATCAACTGGTAATCATCTACTGGTTTTCAACTGGTAAATCAACTGGTACTCATCTACTGGTTTTCAACTGGTAAATCAACTGGTACTCATCTACTGGTACTCATCTACTGGTTTTCAACTGGTAAATCAACTGGTGATCATCTACTGGTTTTCAACTGGTAAATCAACTGTTAATCATCTACTGGTTTTCAACTTTAAATCAACTGGTAATCATCTACTGGTTTTAAACTGGTAAAGCAACTGGTAAATCAACTGGTAATATCAACTGGTAAAAAAACTGGAAAATCATCTGGTATTCGTACTGGTTTTCAACTGGTAAATCAACTGGTAATCATCTAATGGTTTTCAACTGGTAAATCAGCTGGTAATCGTACTGGTTTTCAACTGGTAAATCAACTGTTAATCATCTACTGGTTTTCAACTTGTAAATCAACTGGTAATCATCTACTGGTTTTCAACTGGTAAAACAACTGGAAAATCAACTGTTATTCGTACTGGTTTTCAACTGGTAAATCAACTGGTAATCATATAATGGTTTTCAACTGGTAAATCAGCTGGTAATCGTACAGGTTTTCAACTGGTAAATCAACTGGTAATCATCTACTGGTTTTCAACTGGTAAATCAACTGGTACTCATCTACTGGTTTTCAACTGGTAAATCAACTGGTACTCATCTACTGGTTTTCAACTGGTAAATCAACTGGTAATCATCTACTGGTTTTCAACTGGTAAATCAACTGGTACTCATCTACTGGTTTTCAACTGGTACATCAACTGGTGATCATCTACTGGTTTTCAACTGGTAAATCAACTGGTGATCATCTACTGGTTTTTAACTGGTAAATCAACTGGTAATCATCTACTGGTTTTCAACTGGTAAAGCAACTGGTAAATCAACTGGTAATATCAACTGGTCTCGGATGTCAACTGGTATTTATACTGGTTTCCAAATCGTATCAACTGGTATCAACTGGTACCAGTTGAGACCAGTTCAAACCAGGAGATACCAGTTGGAAATCCTTACTGGTTTCAACTGGTATCAACTGGAATTTCGACCTGGGTTTGGTTTATCATCTTCGATGCGCTATGATTAGCCCTTATCAGTAATCTCTGTTCCATTCATCATAATTTACTACCAAAAGATCAAATTGGAAGCAAATGTGGTATAAAATACTCAGACACAAAAAGTAGACAATTTTGGCCACAAATGTTACCACAGCTATCCCCAAACGTTATTTTTATTTTTATTTTAAAGCGAAAATCGTGTTTAAAGTTATTGTAATTATAATGACAAACCACTAGAATCGGAGAGCTCGTTTTGTTTGATATATAATTTGCCATGGTAGCCCGTATATTGTTTGGAGATTTCGCCAATCTTAAATGAATTTTGGCAAGTGAACATTTGTATGGAAATCTTTCACATATATCGAATCATCTAATCTAATTTGTTGAATATCTTTAATATTGTAATGTTATTTCAAATTCAAAACACAGCTGAATTACGATTTATGCTTCGAAATGTTGGCTTTGTCCGTTATTCTACTCATTTGTATAAAATTATGCTTGATGGAAGTGGAAGCTTACCGTTTGCCTAATGTCCGAAACAAACAACGAAACGCGCGAGGTCCTCAGTCTTTCCCCTCATCAGCAGTGTTGATTGTGTTAACTAAATGCATCCCAGCTACCAAGGATTCACAATAATCTTGTTCTGATTTCAGTCAAAGTTACAGATAAAAAAATCACTCTAAAGATTGTTCTTGAACGTACGTTTACATGAGGTAAAACGATGTCGTTGATTATTTTGTACGATCAGAAAGAGGTAGGTCGGTCTCCACTAAATGACGAATCCGGTATTGGCACTATGTCGAAACACGCAGTGCTCTGAAAACAATTGCCCCGGAAATGAATCGTAACACATAGTTCGTGTTTAGAAAAATGTTATTACCCATAATCCGAGTCACATGTACAATCAACGGACAAGATACTCTGACTTAGATAATGAAAGGCAGAGGGGAAAGTATATGTACATAGTACATAAAGGTGGTATAGAGTGCGTGTACCCGGAAACGAAAACCTTCCACGTCAAATGTTTTGCAGAGTCATCATTATAGCCATGTCAGCATAATATTTGGATACATATTTATTGCCTAGTCTGTCGGAAAAAAAAACTATTTGAGAGGCTCATGATATAATTGGCCCGAGCTAGCTATTTAGGAGAGTACTGTATTATTTGGAAGCTAACAGCGACAGACAAAAAGAGCATTTTAGAAAAGACAGTGAGAGGGAGAAAGAGAGAGAGAGAGAGAGGGGGGGGGGGTGTTATTTTCGATATATTTATGGATAAAGAGCTACACTGGTTTGCAAATCAAAAGTTAATTCTTGTTTAGAGATGTGATTTCGATTGAAACTACCACCAAATCACACTTACTCGATATAATAAGATTGTTAATAATTTAATCATTGCTGCTGAACAACTTTGATAGATGTATGAGGTTGTCCGGGCTGGTGTTACCCTTTCTTAACATTACCCCGTGTCGTTTCCACTGGTGCCTTTTCTCCTCTTACTAATTTTTTCTTTTCTTTATGTTGGCTACCTACCTGGCTACCTGGCTGCCACCGTCAGTTGCTGGCGACTGGCGACCACATCTGCACATCTTCTTGTTGTCTTTCTCCATTTGTTTATATCCTGTGCTAATCTTTTGGCTTCTGAATATGTGAGACCTGTCCATTCTTTGATGTTATCAAACCACTGCTTTCTCTGTCTGCCTCTTTTTTTTTTCCTTCTACTTAATTGGCTTTCGATTATTTGTGCTGCTAAGGGCTCCCACTGCCACGCAGAATGTGTCCAAAATAACCCATCTTGAGGCGGGCCACTTTTCCAAGGAGATCTCTTTCTGTGTTTAGTTCTTGCAGAACACTGAGGTTAGTTCTTTTGTCCTTCCAGCTGATTTTTAGCATTTTCCTCCAGAACCATGCACGTTTCTGCTGCCATGATGCGATTTTCATCGGCTTTGAGCAGTGTCCCGCTTTCAGCATCATACAAGCAAAGCACTCCAAACCAGGGTTTTGATTAGTTTATTTTCAGACCGGTTAAAGCCCCACTGTTCTACTTGTAGCTACTTGCTCCCTCTATATAACAAACTTCCCCAATCGGTGCCTGTTGGTCCCCCATGATCCTCTTTTTCTTATGTTAGTTGAGAGTTGAGTCAATGAGATAGCCACCTGCCAAAGTACATGCAGGTCCACCATGCTCTTCTTTGCTATAGCTATTCTGATCTCTATATCACTGGTACAGCTGGCATCGCTGTTCTTTGTAGATCCAAGATATTTGAAGCTGACTACATCTGTGACTGTTTCCCCGTCGATCTGGATGCTACAATCGGTATCTGAGGTTTTACCAGCAACTAGGAGTTTAGTCTTTTCAAAATTTAAATGCAAGTTAAGTTTCTTGCCGGCATCGTTTACTGCGTGTGTGCGACTTTACGTTGGAGGGAGTACCTAAAAACACTTTTGGGTGGGAATTTTCTTGCGTAACCCAGATTTGTTTTATGCTGAACCGATCTAAAATAACTCCTTGTTGTGACCAGTTTCATTAACGTGACTATTATGATTTTTGTGACGGCAATTGTCATAGACTTCGGTCCCGAGACACAATTGATCATGTCTGATTGGCACACGTATGTAAAACCAAATTCAACCCGCCTACATGCACACACACACACGCACACACACACGAAACACCCTTATACACGCCACTTCGACGCTCATCTCTTTCTCCTGTTTTACAACTATATCCGAAAACGATGTGATACAATCCATCGTTTATTCAGAGTCTTCTTCTGTAGCGGTTTCTTTGATTATAATTCTTATTATTTTTGTCAATTTTGCCCTTAATTCGCAGGCCTGGCGGATGGGAGGTGTATCTCTCTTTCTCTCTCTCTCTCTCTCATTTACATGTATGTCCTAAGAAATTTTACACTGCGTAATGCATCTTTGGAGATGAGGTAGAGAAAATTGTCGTGTTTATTTGGGTGCTTTCCCCCAAATATGTGTTTTAGATCACGATTAAAATCTTTATATCAATATTTAATCTTCGTTTGAATAGTTTTCTAAATGATTGATTTGTTCATTTGTTCACTCATTCAGTCAGCCACTCGTTTACTTATTCACTATCACCCATCTTTGTAAAATTTCATTCATATTTTCATTCATTCAATTGATTAACTAATCAACTAGTTCATTCCTTCATGCATTCATTAAGTCAGCCACTCACTAAGGCTAGCCGAATTGTACACTTTTGGTCAACAAACCCCTACATGGAGCTGGACAAACTACATTTAAACAAGCAGACTGCCTCAATGCAAATGAAACAAAAACGAATTGATTGAAACAAATATGACAGAAACTAATTGTTTTAATTGTGCAACAATGATAATTTTCAATAATGTCTTGATACGAATGTAATTTGTAGCAAACTGCATCAATTAAACCAAGAAATGAGAGAAACACTACCTTTCATAAATATATGCAAGTGTTAACAAAAGGATTAAAACAAATTATACCAGACCAGCTTACTCATAGTATAAAAAACAATATTTAAGCTTTGAATAATTAAAAAACCAGGGGAAAATGCTGTTGTTGTGATAATTGATAATTTTTTAGGTAGTATGATATGTCGCTCATCAAAATAGGATCACGGATTACTGACCACCCCGAAAATAAATTCTATCATTACAATAGCCATACTTGACTACTGTTATGTCAGTATGAATAACTCAACACTCATGCCGAAATTAAACTACAATGTGCATTTCAACTCTACCTCCAAGCCTTTACACATGAACTCTCTTTCATTAATTCCTTTTGTAGACGTTGTCCTACTTTTGTAAAAAGTAAATTGTAGTTAAAGATGAAGTTGAGTTCTGGTCATGCGATTGCATTGTGAAAGAAACGGTGTGGAACCGACCAGAAAAGGTTGATCATCTAGCATATAAGAATTTGTGTGTATTGCAAGGTTCTGGAATCATCAAAATGATAAGAAATTTGGCCAAGTCTTGGTAAAGTTACAAACACTGTACACAGAAAGATGTATATGGGACTACACGAACACGTGGCGTAAAAAGCCGGCCCTCCGATTTTTACGATGTTACATGCATATTTAGAATATGAAGGCATTCGAAGAGCCATGCTTTTCAGGGAACATGTCTTATCTGATGTTCTTCCACACTTGCCTAATAAGAATGAGTAATGCTCACAAATTATTTTTCACCTCTTCCCAGAACTCAACCTTCTCTTTAACCAACTAAGAGTTTAACAACACTGAACAACGAGATTCCACTAGAGTTTAACAACACTGAATAACGAGATTCCACTGCAGTTTAACAACACTGAACAACGAGATTCTACTACACAGTTTAACAACACTGAATAACGAGATTCCACTGCAGTTTAACAACACTGAACAACGAGATTCTACTACACAGTTTAACAACACTGAATAACGAGATTCCACTGCAGTTTAACAACACTGAACAACGAGATTCTACTACACAGTTTAACAACACTGAACAACGAGATTCTACTACACAGTTTAACAACACTGAGCAACAAGATTCCACTACAGTTTAACAACACTGAATAACGAGATTCCATTAGAGTTTAACAACACTGAATAACGAGATTCCACTGCAGTTTAACAACACTGAACAACGAGATTCCACTAGAGTTTAACAACACTGAATAACGAGATTCCACTGCAGTTTAACAACACTGAGCAACAAGATTCCACTACAGTTT
>JAVYIG010018051.1:0-22877 GCA_035222895.1 Strongylocentrotus droebachiensis
GGGGGGGGGGTATCCTATGTTAGTGAACACCAACAATATCTGAGGTTAATTCAATCATAACTTTTCATAGGGAGTGAATACCTGTTTAACAAACATTGAGATTAAGGGCTTAGATAGTTTCATGTTTCCCTAAACATTATGTCTCGTTTTACCAGCTCACTTCTACAACCTTGTTGAATTATATACAAAATATCCTTTGTCTGTTTAAATTAATTATTTTTCAACTTGGATGAAAACAACAGCAACTAGGGTGCTCAAATTCAACTGTCTGTCTTTACAGCAGCAATAGATGCTATAACCCAGATCAAAAGTTCAACAGTGCAAGATATGACTTCTTCACCTGAAAAAAGGTGAAAAATTAATGCATATTAAACATCCACAAGAGCACTTTATTTCTGCAAAATAGGCCATCAAATGCATATAATGTCAGTCATTAGTGTATAATAAAACAAAGACACCATAGACATTCAATACAAATGTACCATATTCTCTAAATCAAGGAGCTAAGCTAATTGTCTGAACTGAAAAGAATACCGTCTACAGTAGCTGGTAGCAAGTAAATGAATTCTCTTTTGATACACTCAAACTGGAATAAGTTCCTTGAAACTCCTCCAAGGCTCCAATATTTCTTGTTTTTCAGCAAGGAACATATCTAATCCCCTTTTCACCAGCAGTAAAGTGTCATTCTGGTGTATCCTGTTAAATGGACGAGCTGGACCGATTCCCACTGCAGCCTTATAAAATCTTAACTGAACCTTTTAACATTCACAACGACAAAATTTGGCAGAAGCTGGACAGGCCGATAGTGGGTGAGCTCCTGGGTGGATTCGATTTTTCTGAACTGGAAGTGTGAAGATTGTTTCCACCCTAGGGTTCACCAGGGAAACTAAAGAAACTTGAGGCTGGAAATCGAGTTAGAACCTTGGACTATAACTAGTAAGATGGGGGTGGACAGTGATATCGCTGAAGCTGTTAGGACGAGGAAGTGATTGTGACAGACACTTGTATACCAACATTTGGGCTTGGACCGAGTTTAGAAAGGCGTTCATGTAAGTTCAAACAGCAAGCTGATGCACAGACAGGCATCACTTGAATGAGGTAGTCAATATAGGCCACAAAGCATTGTCTACTCTTATGTGCATAAAACTTTTATCAAATCATTTCATGTTCTAAAAGCTGAGCTAACATTATGGAATAAGAAATTTAATTAAATTGTTCACTTTTATCAATCTATGGGTAACAGAATCCAAAGACACAAGTACCACGTTCTAATATCGATTGTGCCATGTATTCTCATGTAGGTCTTATCTGTTCTAAGAGTTCAGAAGGTCATACTTCATATCATTCCATACATCTTCTTCTCTATCAACTCTTACCATTTCAATCAACAAAAGTTATTCAAAACAACAAATCAACAAATTTATGTCAAGTTTTTCAATGCATTTATTCTCAATTTTGCTCCCTTCCAATCAGCACTTTCCCTCTCGATCAAAATGAAAACAAAAACAACAAAAATTCTGCAATTCGACAGACACTCTAAATTGGCACACTATCCAGCTCGAGTCTTGTGCAACAAGGGTCCAGACAATTTCCCTCGACCGCATTTCCGAGGGCTCACGCCTGGCCACAGGAACCTCGGAACGTCGCCGTGCCATAAAAAAAACTGATTCAAGAAAATTTACGACAACCGACATTATCAGCCACGGAGGGGTCGAGCTAATCCCAGTAATTACTGGTGATCAGGGTAGGAGCAAAGACAGCGTCCAAATTGTTCTGGACATTGTGGAAAGCTAGAATAAGCATGTTGATGCAGTGGGGATGGCCTTGGCTAGTTGCATGGCGGCAACTCCATTTACTTCTAATTTGGTTGCGGTGTTGTTGCCAAAGTCATTTGGGATAGTTTGAAGGTCTGTGTGGATACAGAGATGAAGCTCCAGAGAGGAGCCAGGACATCGCCGAGATTGGCGTATTTAAATTAAGAGTGGCAAATTAAGTGGGAAAAGAAGGCGTATTGTGGGCGAGAAACGGCGGTGCAAGGAAATGCATATATCCTGGTTTTCCACTTCGTTCACAAACACAGGCACAGATTTTCTTCTTTCTGTGCCAATGTGCAGTCACAATTGAGATCACAGATATTACAGTGACTGGAGCAAGCTAGCAGAGTTCAGCCTATCATGACCTACATACACATAAGTTCACTGAGAATACAACATGAAGCTAAGCCATCAATTAAGCATTATACCCATACCTCTTATATTTGTCTTCAATAATATCTTATGATAATTACAAGGTAAAAGCACAGTAAAAAACCTTTTTATGAATCCTAATCATGACACAATAGTCACAATTATCTCAACAAAATGAATATGTGTATAATAACACCTCTTTGAGATCTGTATTTTTTTCAATCCGAAGTACTGTAGTGAACTTATAGAACAAACTACCAAGTAAAATGTTTCTGATCATACCATTCACTAAATCTTTTGTATCTCTGCTTGTATTGAAAGGACAAACGATACTGCTCACTTAACTATCTAGGGAAAATAAGATATAAACTCCCACAAATTTAGATACAATTTTGCCTGTTTATTAAAAGAACATCTGCAAACCGTCCCTATTCATTTATCCATTCTCAACCACTTACATTTATCTTATCTGTTTTTATCATCTTCCTAACACAATTTTTTTCCAGGTCAAAATACTATTTTTCTCCCTAAAGACTACATCCTGGTCTGTGGAGCAGCACTAAAAAGCATGTCACATGCATTCCTTGACATGGAATAACTAGAGAAAGCAAATAAACATGAACTCAATAAAGGGCAGTTACCCTGTATTGCCATCCCCAAATTCCACTTGCACTGGACAGAATCCAATTATACCTTGCTCACACCTAGCTTTAGCCCCACCTATATCTTTCCGTGTGATCTCGATGAGAAGTGTAGCGGCAGCCTCCCATGGGTTAAGCCATCACTCGGGGCGACACGGGCAGGCAGCAGTCGGGTGAAATGCGGTCTCAGCTGATTCGCGAGCACATTCTCGCTTTACATTTTTACGCATGTTGTTTTAAACGAAGCCGAGATTTTCACGCTGGATGCACACATCACGCTGGTTAAACTAACATCCCTAATTTCATATCTGCACCGGACTACAGTATCAAATTAGAATTGATGTTCATTACGTACTGCTTTATGGAACGAACCCATGCTATGCCAAAGTGACTACCATCCTTTTGGTGATCATGAGATCAGATCATATTACATTTTCATATGTTAACTGTTCACATATTTACAAGTGTAAACTTGTCCATTTCTTTGTCTTTAGTATCCAACAGACACAAAATATTTCTCCCATAATCTACAAACCAAGATTTCAAAGTGCATACAAATATACAAATACAGTATGTTTGCGTCACCACCAATAAGACATTTCTTTTGATCTAATTTATGGCCTCCAAAAAACCTTACCCTTGAGTTTGCTTCTCATTTGTATTTCAACATCATCATGTTACATTGAAGTTGGTTATTGTTGGCTTTGCTTGTTGAGTACCCAAATATATTGGTCCCAGAATATTGATTCATGAATTGATAATTCCAACTATTGTATCTCCAATACCAAGACAATCATCTATTTATGCTGTCAATCACATTTGTCAGACACATCTCCACCCATAAATCATTCCTAACCAAGTTTATCTATCCATCAATTTATAAATCCATTAGTTCTTCCATGTGCCCTCCATCCATAATGCACTTATCCATTCATCTTTCCACTCAATCCTCCATCGATACCTTCATCCATCCATCTAACCATCCATCCATCCATTCATCTTTCATTCCATCTCTCTATTCATCCTTCCATCCCTCCATCTGTCCTTCCATCCCTCCATCTCTCCATTCATTCCGCAACCATCCATCAACCTGGAAGGTCCACGGCCGGACAACATTTTCCACCCCGCCAACATTTCTCAAAACATCTGCCGGTGTTTAGATAATCTTGCAAAAATAGTTTTCAAAAGGAAGATGCACTTTACCCCCCTACCCCCCTACCTCGCTCTCTACATCTCTCTCGTTCTCTTTGTCCAACATTTCCCTGCATCCTCCGCCAACGAACACCAGATAGAAGGATAGATGAAATGCGCTTCTCCTGTAAAAACCGCCCCAAGATATTATCTTTGGAAACATGCGTGTTGCCGGTTATGCCCGCTCAGCTCTCCTGGCATTATACAATCTCTTTCATTCATGACATTACTACCTTCCATCAAATGTACGATGCATTGCTGCAAACAGGGATATCTTAAACAGGTCCTCCTCGATATGTTTTTTCTACGATGTTGACATCAAAACTATTATTTTGATACCGTCCGATAATATTATTGCAAGGTATGAGTTTGAGAGATCATATTCACATTACGGATGACCCATTATGAGTTCTCCTAGATACAACATATTTGAAGTAGGTTATTATGCTACTTGCTAACGGCTTTCACTAAGTAAGGTATATATTGTTATTACATTATCATACTCTATTCATAGTAGCAATTTATGTTCATACATGAACTTGTACAATGCCAGGATTCTGCCACCAAAGGAAAGTGAATTGAATTGACACACAAGTTTCTTCATTTTAAATCTAAATAAAAGTATTGCTGCTTTGCAAAAAAATATTTCATACACTACTCACAACGGTAATCATGTCTACATAGAAACTTATTAATCTACTTTTTAATTTCATCTTAAAAGATAATCTAGATGACAAGGGAGTTATGTTTTTATAATGTTTCGCCATCTGTCCTGATCCTGTGGTATATTTTACCAATAATAGACATCAGGATAGAAATGAAACATCTATGTTTGTTTTTCATATTGATTATCTGAGACTACAACTTTCAACGGATAAACATGGATTCATCTTTCTCATCCAGGAAGTTGGAAAGGCTTACCATACACCTGCATGGGATCTACTCTGCCTTGCGAGGGGGTAAGGACCATTTTCTACTCATTTATCCACCCCTTCCATTTTTTGTTTTACTTTTAAAGAGGAAGAACAGTATCCCTTTGCAAACTTGACTTTAAAATGTGATCATTTTGAACTAAACTAAATTTATGGGTAATGTATTTTACATGAAAATGAAGCCATTACTAACAGGTTGAGTTTACAACGCATCGTGTTGAACATTAATGCTCATTTCCATCTCACTTAGTATAATATGATGATGTTGATGTTGATGATGCCCCCTTTCAGAATAGCAAGATTGAATGTTTTGCTATACAATAAGTAATTGATTTCTACTCGTGTGAACATCATACTGTCTGTTTGCATGGAGCAAGAAAAGCATTAACTTGTATACTTTAAAGGTAAAGACCAGTAATGGTCATGCGATTGCATTGTGAAAGAAACGTTGTGGAATCGATCAGAAAAGGTCGATCATCTAGCATCTAGCATCTGCAAGGTTCTGGAATCATCAAAATGATAAGAAATTTGGCTCATTCTTCGTAAAGTTACAAGCACTATACACAGAAAGATGTATATGGGACTACCCTATCTCTCTCACCAGACCATGAGAGAAATAAATTTACCAAATATATGAATTAGTAGGTGGTTTCCCGGCAAATTTTTTATCATCATGTATTAGTCAAAAACATATTCTTTCACATGATTGGTAATGAGAGCTTCCATTTCATTTTTTGAAATTGGGGCGTTGCCAATACTGGTCTTTACCTTTAACACAGAGTTGCCCTTCTGGCTCTGAACAGACAAATTATAACAAAATATTGTACAGCAAACAAGAGGGTTGAGCATCATTATGCTTTCTTAGCAGTCAGGTCAAATAACCACCACCTCAATTTCTAATGAATTCTTGATCCAGGGTCCACTACGAGCCTGTTCCGATATGACCAGTGCCAGCTCTCTGTTACCCTCGAGCACTGCCCATGACTTCAGCAGACAGCATCATAAGATGTAAGATGACCTCCTGCAGAATTGGTGTCTACATACAATGTTCCTTCCAGTAATAATGATATCACGTGTGTATGCCCCTTTCGATATATAATAATCCTGTATGTGTTTTCCTTTCACAAATTTTAACTTCGTATAAACTTCATCTGGTGTGAATAACCCATTTTTCACAATTTTATCACAGGTGTATGCCCCTTTCAACATATGATAACTCTTCATATGTTTCTTTACACAAATTTTAACTTTGTGTAAACTTAATTCATCTAATGTGAATGACCCCATGTTTCTAGATTTGTGGCTGAGTTCCTCGCTGCAATCTAGGATTGAATACAGTGCCCTGACCAGTAGTGGCCCTGACAAGGTATTATAAAGAGAGCATATGGAAAATGAGAACAAATTTTAACTTTGCATAAACTTTTTCTAGTGTGAATGAATCGCCCCTATGTGAATCCAGGCTATGTTTAATTGATTGAATGTAGGGCCTGATAGGGTATAAGGAGGAGAGCATATGGATAAGGAGAGTAAAGATTGACATCAGTAATCATCAATTAGCACACTCTTAAGGCACATGCAGGTCACTCAATGAACGAGTTTTCCCTCCTCAGCTACATCAGAGTGAGCGAGCGATACCTGTGTAATTGATATTGATGACTTGAGGTCTCCACCTGGTATATACAGTCCCAATCTCTCCCTATTTTGCAATCTCTGTCTCTCTCTCATTCTTTCTTGTCTTCTCCACCTCCAACTTCACATATCTTTCTCACTTTCTCTCTCTCTCGTTCTCTCTCTCTCTCTCTCTCTCTCATTCTTTCTTTCTTTAGTTTCATTTCTTTCTAGATCTTTTCATCTCCATATTCTTATTTTGAATGTCAATTTTCTCTCACCTCTATCTTTTTTTAAGTGTGGTATCTTTATCTTACATCTGCATTCTTTCTTGGTCTACATATCCTACTTCTGCCTCTTCTCTTTGCTATCATCCCTTCCTTGGTCTCTTCTCTTCCCTTCACCTTTTCTCTCTTCAACTCAAGACTTTTAGAAGCTAGCAACCTCAAGAAAATCCTTGAAAGCCCCCACCACTGCCTTCAAACAGAGTGAACTAACATGGAGCTGTACTACTTGGTATTCTGCATGGGACTGCAAGAGTTACTTAGATATTGTGCTGTAAAGGATAACTAAAAAACTTAGGCTGCAAATCAATCGTTCTTCACAAAAGTTTTACCAACACACACATTTTGTTGACTTACAACATTTGAACTATTACAATCAAATTATCAAACCTGTATATCATCCATCTTGCTTGCACAAGCCATCAGTTACATTGTAAATGTAAGATTTTCCAGTTGGTGGTGATTTATTTCCTTTAAATTTATGATATATGACTTTGACATACATTTGGCCAACATATATTTGGGTGACTTACAACATTTGAACAATGATTAATGAATTATAGTAGCTATCATAATGCTATAATCCTAGAATCAGTTGTTTGACAAAGTAAAGAATTTTCAATTTATGGTAAAACGTTTAATTTCCATGTACAACATCAGCACGATCTTGATATGATGAGAAAGGTAATACTCCTTGGATTAGTACTCGATCACTATAACAGACAAACATCCTATGACAAGAATGACAACAACAACAAAAAAAAAATATATAAAATGATATTTAAAAAACAGAAGTTTTTAGTCCAAAAGAAATGTTATAAAAATCTCTACAACTTGGAAAAGTTGTAATATATATTTTTCACATATCAAGTGCGAATATTATACATTCTTCTCTTCCAACCGGCACATATCGCTATGGTTACACAAGCAAGCGGTATCTCATAAAGCAGCCTGGGGAGCAGACTAATTCATCCGGGGCGAGTGGGAAGTGAAGTTAGCATCTATTTCCATTTGACCTCCTTTTTCCTCCAAAAAATACCATCAAATCCTCTTACTTCTTCTTGAAGCTAACGAGGTGTTGTGTACAGGATTACTACCCGTAATGTGTCATCAATGAGGATCGGGAGGAACCGCTCTTTAAGAGAATACTAAGCCGGGTGATAATCGCAATCTGTGTCTCGTGTTTACAGACGAGGGGTTGATGGCTAAATAATGCTTCCACGTTTCAAGAGTATTTCATTAAACCTGTTGGTGTTATGTTGAATTTGCAAAGTGGAGATTTTTAACTAAGAAGTAGTATGAACTGCTTGTAAGCATATTTGAACAATTATTTCTAAAGGCATAACAATAAATTGACATTATGATTCTAGCTCATTTGGTTCAATCATTGTTGGAAAGGAGGCTTTCGTATTTTGTAATTTATCATTACCGCCATCTTTTCACATCATTCACATTCATTTCCATTTCAATCTCTGAAATCAGAAATTAAAATGTTAATGTTGAAGGCAAAGTGTCTAAATAATGAGACCCTAGGCATTATGCAAACCTTACTCGCTTGTTTTAATAATTTTAAAGTGAATCTTGTCTAAACGCATCCCCTTATTTCACCTAGATGCATGTATCCTGTATTCCAAGGTTGAGCATTTAATTACAAGCAATTAATAACGGCAATTCACTCGCAATGATGATGAAAGTGGTTGAAAATATATTTTCTGATTTTTTATGACCGCTTCAGATCTGTTGTTTTTATATACTGTTTACATCTAATCTTTCCTCATGGATGATGATTTTGAAGATATTAATGATGCTGTTGTTAATGAGTGTAGCTATATCAACTGCAGCGATTTCCAGTTTAATGGCGATAAAAAACTTTCTCTGATGCATATTAACTCCAGAAGTCTTTTTAAAAACTTTGATGATCTGGTAGTATTACTATCCTGTATAGAACATAATTTCTCTGTTATTGGTATTTCAGAAACCTGGTTCAAACCATCTACAGATGTAGCTATGTTTGATATTCCAGGATATTCATTTGTTCAAGTCTGTCGATCAAATAAGAAAGGTGGTGGAGTAGCATGTTATGTCCGAGACGGGCTTGATTACAAGATACGTAATGATCTATCTATGGCTAATGCTTATTATGAATGTGTATTTTTAGAAATTAGTATTGCAAACAAAAAGTCGATTGTCGGATGCATTTATAGAGCACCTGGTAATGACATTAGATCATTTATTGATGGCTTTGATCATGAAATGCAAATACTGAGTAAAGAAAAGAATGACATTTATATTATGGGTGACTTTAATATCAATTTGTTAAATGTTGATGTAGATGAAAAGGTAAAAGATTTTGTTGACTTTATGTTTTCGTTTGGGTTGCTTTCCCTAATCACTAAACCGACTCGTATCACGTCATCTTCAGCAACCTTAATCGATAATATATTTACAAACTGTGTTCAAGACCATTTCTATTCTGGAATATTCTGTTCTGATTTCTCTGATCACATGCCAATTTGTAGCATTAACAAAGGCAATGCAGTCACTACAGGAAAGGTACACAATAAATTATTTAGACGTGTGATTACTGATGAAAGAATGAATAATTTCCAACGCGATCTTCTTCAAGTTGATTGGTCTAGTTTATATAGCTTGTTTGATGCAAATGTTTCTTATGACTATTTTAGTGATATTTTTTCCAACTTATATAATTTACATTTCCCTTTAGTTGAATTGAGTGTGAAGAAGAAATGCAGGAAACCATGGATTACTCCAAGTCTTCTGAAATCTATTAATCAGAAACATAAGCTTTATCATACATATATTAAGAACCAAAATGAGATTAATCGGAAAAGTTATGTTGACTATAAAAACTTGTTGACAAACCTTGTTCGTCAAAGTAAGAAGGATTATTATGATAATGTTTTTCGAACTACTCAGAATGATATTAGAAAGACTTGGTCTCATATTAATGGTTTGCTTGGGAGGGGGAAGAAGACGCCACTTCCAAATGATATGTATCATAATGATTTACTGTTAAAATCAGACTTACAAAAAGCAAAATATTTTAATGAATATTTCATTGATTTGCCCTCTAAAATAAACAAGGAAATTCCTCCTGTCCAAACATCATACAAACAATTTTTGTCAGTGCAGAATCACTCCTCGTCCTTGTACTTTAGACCAACGTCTGTTCATGAAATTTCTAACTTTGTTTTAACTCTAAAACCATCCAAGGCATGCGGTTCTGACGACATTTCCCCAAAAGTCATTAAAACTTGTATTCAATGCATTGTTGAACCCTTGTGTGATATTTTTAATAAGTCCTTGTTTCAGGGTATTGTCCCAAACAAATTGAAAATAGCTAAAGTAATCCCTGTATTCAAGAAGAATGATCGTAAGAACATTGAGAATTATAGACCAATTGCTTTGTTACCCATATTTTCAAAAATTCTAGAGAAAATAGTGTATAAAAGGTTGGATGACTTCCTTCGACTTCATGATATTCTGATCCCACAACAATTTGGCTTTCGAAAGAATTGCTCTACAAGTATGGGTGTCTTGAATTTGGTAAACACTATTATAAATGCAATTGATGCTGGGAAGTTTTGTCTTGGTGTGTTTTTGGATTTATCGAAAGCATTCGACACTATTGATCATGATATATTATTAAGCAAGCTTGAGCATTATGGCATTCGTGGGATAGCTTTGAAATGGTTTAAAAATTACTTACATAATCGATTACAGTATGTAGTGGTTAATGGAGTTAAATCACAATCTAGGAAGGTAAAATATGGCGTACCCCAAGGCTCAGTCCTGGGCCCCTTATTGTTCTTGATTTATATTAATGATATTATAAACTCATCTCAGTTGTTTACTTATTCACTTTTTGCTGATGATACTTGCTTGCTCTCTCACCACAAAGACATGCATAATCTGATTTTGTCTGCAAATAATGAAGTTCACAATATATTTAAGTGGTTTTGTTGCAACAAACTTTTGTTAAATGCTAGTAAGACTCAATATGTTGTTTTTAGATCAAGGGGCAAAAGAATCCCAGATAATATTGACCCCCTGACAATAGGTGGTCATCTGATCAACCGGAGTCAAAATGTAAGGTTTCTTGGAGTTACAGTTGATGATCATTTAACTTGGAAAGATCACCTCAGCAATGTTTGTACCAAGGTCTCGAGGAGTGTTGGTGTGATTTTTAAGTTACGCTTTTTTTTACCAGAGCAAACTTTAGTAACTCTTTATAATGCTATCATTATGCCTCACTTAACTTATTGTAATGTTGCATGGGGAAATACGTATAGGAGCCATTTAAACAAGTTAATAGTCCTTCAGAAGAAAGCTATCAGGCTCATTACAAATTCAAATTACAGAAGTCCAAGTAATCCTTTATTTGTGCAACTTCAGATGTTGCCTCTTGATGAATTAGTCTCCATGAATTGTTTGATATTCATGTACAAATCTCAATCTGCTCAAAATAATTCATTTTTAAAAGATGCGTTTATTGTTAATTCGACTGTCCATTCGTACAACACACGTCAGAGAAATCTTATCCATCAGCCGTTTGCGAGAACACAAACTGCTTCGAACTCTTTTGTAATTAATTGTATCAAAGAATGGAATAAGTTGCCACAAAACATCAGATCCAGTCCAACACTACCTATGTTTAAACATACATGTCGAGAATATCTTTTTGAGAGATTACAAAATATGTTAAAGTAAATCCTGGAAAGCCATGTGTGTATGTGTGTATGTGGGTGTGTCTGTGTGTGTGTGCGTGGGTGTGTATGTGTATGTGTGTTATCTTTTTTTCTGTTCCCATATTTACTCATTAGTTATCATTGTAAATATGTTTTTGTCATCGGTTATTCTAAATACTGTTATTTTGTTTTTGTTTATGTACCTTTTAAGGGGCCCCTTATCACAAGCTCTGCTTCTCCGGGGTCCCAAACCTATCATGTTTTTTATTTCTTTTGTGTCAATTGATTGTAAAATGTTGTGTTTGATTGGTTTGAATAAACTTGAACTTGAACTTGAACTTGAACTTGTGACATTCCAAGGGAGGGGGGGGGGGGGGATCCCTGAAAATTTTGTTTAAAAATACCTGCAATACTTACAATCCCAGAAATTGAATATTGAAAAATAAGCAAATCTAAAAGATAATTTTGTAATGGGTAAAACAGATTGTTTTTGCTGGCTAGACACTGTCAATCAACGTTGTCCTGATAAAGACTGCAAAGGAAATTGAAGAAAACCAATTGATCAATGTGTACATTTTGGTAAGAGAAAAACACATAATCCATGAGCTCAACCACTGATATGTGCTACTTTTCAAATCTAAACTTACAAAATAAACACACATTTTGATGAAGAAGCATGTCACCAGTGATAAAACGGCGTCTCGTAATTCTTTCTTGGTTCAAGAATTGAGCTCCTCTCATCAGACAGAATTCCATAAAAATGACAATATACACTCAACACAGTCTCTTCACTGTCTGACAATGAACCAGATTCCACACGTTCTGATCTCCACTGAGAATACAGACAGAGTCCAGCCTCCTAATCATCTGGAAACAACATCTCATGTTTAATTCATCGCGGCGAGGGATAAGATAGCGATTAAGAGGACTGAACTTCCGTAAGCCATTAATAGATCATCTTCTTATTGACCTTAGCAATGGCGAGTTGGCGGTGATGAACTCACGCCTTTCTCATCAATCATGCAACGACTTAAAGCTATAGCATCCTGCCAAGCGATTGTCTTACGACTCTATCCTGAAAATGGAAGATTTTCTGCGTGATGTAAATTTAATGAAGCGTTATGAATCACTGAAATAGGTTGTTAAGCAAAAGGCTTATATGAAATCCATGCATTCTATTGCCACTCCTCCTCCTTCAATTATTAGAATAAAATTGAAAGCTCGTTATAAGATTCATTTTCATTCATTCATTCAGTCAATCATTCACTTTTGGTTCTCAAAATAACCATTCAATGTTTACAAACTAAAAATTCTAAAAGTTTGAGTAGATTTTTTTTGTAATTTAACTTTATATTTTCCAACAGTTTCATAATTATTTTTGCCTTGCAGTTGTCATTACATAGTTCTTGTCTTCATTGAAATGATAGTTCATTTATTTGTACATATTTTCCAAATGACTGTAGCGAAAAATATATACAAACTTCCGTTTAAATATTTAGCAGAAAAGATCATACATACAACGGATGCTATTATTAATTTATAAATACATCTACTGAAAACCTGATTTACAATTTTATCATTTTACACCACATAAAACTGCATTATATTTAAAATTCATTGATGTTTAATTGTTCGAATTACATCCATGACAATGAAATCATGGTATCCTGAAAACATGAGATCATGAATATCACGCAGATTCGGACTGGGGTTAATTCGGTTTATCACCTGTAGATTGAAGTTGACAGCAACTTCACTGACCAACAGACACCAAATTAAAATTAATCTCCTGGATGTAAATTTGACGGTATTTAATACCTCATGTATTCTCTTCAAACCACAGAGGGGTATCAACAAACCTCAATTAATCTAGGTGAGCCACCAAACTATGACAACAAAATCTTCATTTAATTGAAAAATATGAAATAATGAGGGTGGTTACTTAAATTTTATGGGCTGTTAGTTAGTCGAAAGTGATATCCTTGCTGGCAGCTGCACATCTACTAAATTCAACCTGACGGGTTTTCAGACCAGTCAGAATTTAAGATAAATCTTTTAGATTTAAACCTACAGCCTATGATGAAGCTAGCACTGGTCTATTTGTCATGCTCATATTATCAGAGGCATTTACAACCATATATATGTTTGCCATATATCTAGACGAAATGCTCATAATACGACGGGGCAATCAGTCATTTAGCTCAGACCTGGGAAAAGAAATACATGACGTGAAGAAGAGGAATTCACACTAGTCAGAACTCTCAAACTATTATAAGAAACAGAGATATCAGGGAGGGAGGGGGAGAGAGAGAGAGAGGGGGAAGGAGGGGAGAGAGGAAAGGAGGGGAGTGTGAGAGAGGAGAGAGGAGAGAGGAGAGAGAAAGAGAGAGAGAGAGAGAGAGAGAGAGAGAGGGGGGGGGGGGAGAGGGGGGGGGAGAGGGGGGGGGGGAGGGAGATACAGAAAGGCAGAGAGAGAGGTGGGGGGGGGGGGGCAGGGAACGAGCAAAAGAGAAACGGAGAGAGCTAAGGGGAGACAAAATTGGAGAGAACAAGAGAAACAGAGACAGAGGGACAGAGATAAGAGATAGTCAGACAGAAAGACAGAAAACAGACAGAGAGACCAACAGAAATAAGAGAGAAATAACTTATTACAGGGATAATCTAAAAGTCATAAAGACATGTTTTCTTTTTCCTATAAAAAATGAACAGTATATAGTATTCAGATAATAACGCCAGTCCAGTAACAGAAATGATATAACCTACAAAGAAAACACAAGCAAAGCCGTCATTACAATGCAATAACTTCCAAACAGATTTTCAATTTTGAGAAATAAGGAAAATACAACAAATACACAAAATGTAATATATACTATCATTGTGGGTGTTTGGTTATACTGCACAGTAACCAGATCGATGAGCGTAATACTAATGGGAGATTGATCTTAATTCTCAAATTACATCATCAATCAGACAAATTGGGTCATATTATTTAGAAACTGATACCACTTGAAATGGAATTTGCCTTTTCATCATACCTAATCACATTCTCTATCTTTTAATCCTACTGAATTGGAGAAGACAAGGTATTGGAATTCGATTGGAAATATTGAATGGGAATAATTGTCTAGTTTTACCATACATTAAAGGGAAAAAAAGAAATCAGCATTGAGACTCCTCACTTATAAACAAAGTGTCTCATATTTGTGATGTACGTGTTTTATCTTTAAAGTAAACTTTTGCACATCAATTTTTTATAAAAAAAAAACAGATTCATAGAGGGCAAACCATTTCTAAAATCATTTTATGAGTAGGTGACAAATTTTGTTGTTGTTGAAAACATAAGTACTTTATTTCATTCCCACAAAGAATTATATTTCTCATACAATATTGTTTCTCGAAACAACAGTTGCTTTGATGTGCATTGGACCTTTCAGTCACATTGAGGTCTTTTCCAAAGGTATAATGCACTATCTGAGAAGTTGAGAACTGTCCTAATATCATTGTTAAATGTCGGACAAGCTTTTGAGTAAACCTCTGGTCATTTTTGACACATTCATGACCTGCAATAAAACAGCCTCAACACTTATTCTATTCCTGGATGTATAGGTTGCCCTTTTGTTTTGGTTTACAAAGCAGCTAGATGATTTAAACTATTGATTCATTTACAGACATAAGAAAAACGAGATCACATAGTACATGACAACTCATGAGTGAGTGGAAGTGCATTAGGTTATTTTACTTTCAGCACACTTCGTACGCAACCATGTGCCTTTCTGCTACTGCCTTGCCGATGTTATGACACACCAAAAACCTTGTACCTGTTGCTTAGTGCAGCTTCCATACCTTTCATAAATCCAGCGGCGACGATATTGTATTATTGCAGGTCGGCATGCTTTCTTTCATCTTTAATTGGACTAGAATTGATCTTACTTGGATCAAGCTTAAATGAGCAAGACCTTGATGGTTTCATTAGTTAATCACTTGGTTGGGTGATTGGAAGGCAATTCTTATTCACATATTAAGTTTTTCAAGGTCACCAATTAGTTGCCGCAAGTGTCTGCATCAGCACATCTTAGAAATTGAAATCATGATTTTTGTTATGTTTTGTTGTTATGATAATAGTTTATGACAAATGAAATTATATAAAATATTGTTTCCTGAGTTATAGACATAGGTCTATTTTAATGGGTGGATATTAAAAATATTTTAACATTATGTTTAGAAGAATATATCCTTTCTATCTAGCAATATTGAGAAAATATCATTTTGAGTACCAGTAATTCTTAGTTCAACTATCAAATAACACATAATGACCAAAAGATAAATTGGTTTCTGTATAATTTCAAAGGTTTCATATTTTTACTGCTCTTTATCCCATTTAACTATTAAAAAGTTGTAATCATTGTTGCCACTCATATTCCTCCTCAGATCAACTTTGAAATAAGGTTTTTAATCCCAAACTAAAGTTCTGTTTCCACATATAAATTAAGATAACACCTTCAGCGGTAATTGATAGTACAGAATAATTATTCTGGGTCAAAAGTTAAAAGCAATCCAAATAACTGCATAAAATTAACGAGCTTATACATTAAGTTTCCTTCGCAACCTGCTGCCTTTAACCTATAAAGCACTAGATATTTTGCAGAGTCATTTGCTCACAAGACAAACAACATAATGACCTAATGGGCGAAGGTAAACAACATGATCCCCAGAGAGAGATAGGAAACAGAATTGGCCCGGAAAAAAAGATACCTCAAAAGAAGAAGACATCCCAGACCTCCAATTATTCCTTCTTCTAAAAAAAGCTCCCAATTATTGGACTGAGACTTCTTTGGCTTATTAAGGTACAGTGCTATCTTGAGAGATAAACTTGATTTATTCCTATCTTGACCAAAGCAGTCAGAATGTTTCTGTTTGGGAACTAATGAATTAAAGTAGAAATATCAGGAGATTTCTACTCCAGCAGCTTAATTCATTGGGCCTTCAAAACTCAGTGACGATGTTAAAATACTCTATTCTTCTGTGTATGTTTTCTTAGCTAAAAGAAATCCATAATATTTGAGGTATTAAAGCAAATTAGATGTATCACAAGACTTTATAAACATGGTAAAAGCAAATTGTTTGATTTTTTCCCCTCCATTTTGGGGTGCCAGCCAGGCAACATTGACAACTGATTGGTTTGTCTAAAAATAAACTTTAGAAGTCATTTACATTAGATCATACAAAATTCACACCAAAGAATATTTAATACATGAAAGTACTTAAAGACATTTATAGTTGCTACCCAGGTCACAAAAAGGTACGACTCTGAAGTGAAGTTCCCTGATGAAATGTTAGGTAATATGGCAAACAAAACTATTGGTTAGTTCAAGTTCTAGCTGTGATTCATGTATGTATATATCTGTTCCTTCGTTCAGTTTCACTTTCAGGGCTCAAATCACCCAGAGGCAACTGTGATGCTCTACTAATTCAGTTCACTGCCATTCCATGAAATATTTACAAGCAAGCGATGTGCTATATACAGACCTAGATTGTGATGCATTCATTTGCAAATGCAACGAGTGTAACAGGAGAGTGCTGTGTCTACTGTATACCATGAATAGAAAAATGGCACAGACTTCCATGTAATCAACTTAAGAACAGTTTGAAAACCCTATTGTTTTGCCTATAGAAATAATGCCTGGATTATGTAACACATCCGCACTTTCTAAAAGGTGAAACACAACGCTACTGGAATTGTCTAAGGTTGATTTTTTGTTTGTCTTTGTGACCTTTGAAGGAGGTATTTCATTCAACCATCAATGACTACAATGTTATGATTTCTGAATCAATACCCTACCTAAAACACTCACCCTAGCTATCCATTTGCAACACCAACAGTGTGCAAACAAGTGAGATTCAGTTACAAAACGCAAAACTTACCACCAATTAGAGGTGGGGTGAGAAAAAAAACATCCATTATAAAAGTTTTTAAACTTGCACTCTAAGAGGAGGTCATTCATACAGACCGCAGAGGAATGGCAGAGGGAGAAGAGAAAAGTATGAAAAAAGAGAGGAGGAAAATAAAATTGAAAGTGACCTAGAAAGTCAACTGACACCACCCAAGGAGAAAGAGCATTTTAATGGGGGCTTTCACACTTCCTTTAAACTTCACACTTAAATGCTGCAGTCACACTTTCATGAAAAGCTTAGCCGTTAGCAATAAATGTAAGACAATTTTGAGATAAGGAATGGGGCATCTAGGTGGAAGCTATGGGGTCTATACGTAGCGTTTCATAGTACAGCAGCAATTTCCAAATATTCAAACTTTTACTTTTCCTCTGTCATTGGGGCCCTTGTCATCAGAGGAAAATGAGACAGTCATTAGTCATTAGGGGACCCTAATAATTACAAGCTCTGCTTTTACCAGGGTCTCCTCATCTTTCTTTTAGTTAACTTTGTTTTTATCATTGCCATAATTTGTTATTTTGCATTGTAAATGTGTAATGATCCAATGTTATGCTCTATATGTCATTTGAAAGAAAGAGGAATAAATATCTTATCTTATCTTATCTTATCAAACGGATCCCAAATCAGTTCGATCAAGCTCAATCATGATGGTGATCGACTGCAAGAATCATTTCCAATTCCAATGTTAACAGATTTCCAAGTTTTGAAAATGTGAAACATCAATTTCATCTATAATTAATCAGACGACCCATATTATCAGTCTCTCTCCCTGTTGCTTACTTTGGTTCTTCGTCCCACCCACTGCTATCAGAGGCAATTGGGAGAAAGGTATGAATAAAGCAATGTTTTTTAAATCAATGAGGCACACAAATTGTCATTACAAATTCTTAACTGATGAATTAGATGACAAGTATAGCTCTTACATTACTTAGAAATTCATTATGGATATAATTTGGCCTACTTTTTGAAAAGTCAGTGGTTTTATATGATTTTATATTTTGTTTTGCATCCTACTTTGAAGGCAATGCATATCAAGTAATGACAATTTTCAACAACAATCAAGGCTCCCCTCTCGTCCCCAAATCTGCAAAAAACATTGTTTTCTTTTGAAAATTGAAAAGGACAAGATTAAACATATACCAATGAATAATGCGTGTATATTTGGAAATCAATTTCAATTGTCTACTAGGCACGAAGCAATCTTTGTTTGGGGATCATGATGGAATGTGGTATAAACCTTTTTTGTGACAATGACATATACCACCAAAATAAAAACGGTTTATAAGGCATCATATGAGGCTTTGAGGAGGAAAATAAATGTTTGAATATTTGAGCTGGTGTGAATAAACCTCATGGGTCAGGCGGGTTTTCCAGTGCAGCGTCCAAATTACTGTGTCACATGTTGTGATAATGACACACATGAACACGCTGCTAACCCACCAACCGAACGACGAACGAAGGAACGTACCAACCAAGGAACAAGGAAGGAGCCACGCTTAATCTAGTGTGTGTGCACAAAGGCACGTTAGAAATGAGATTTAACGGGAGAGGCAGAGAGAAAATAAGATGGGAGAAAGGTGATTCTCTACTATGCATACATGTCCGCATCATCATCCAGCAGCAAACGAACAGCGATGGAACGGAACGCTCATGAAGGAGCAGGCTACATCCTCTGCGACAACGCGCACATCAATTTCATGCATAATTGATGCGAAAACTGGGGTAGGAATAATGCCTACTGATCCATTGAAAGCGGTTGACGTATGCATCATAATTATATATTCATGGCCAAGAAATTCATGTTTATCCCCCTAAAAATTCAGTCATCATTTTTTGTTTCATTCATAAGAAACATTCTCCACTACAGGAAGCCTAACAGGTAGAATGATGTATACCTGAGGATTTAGCCAAAACCAAAGTAAAGAGGGGAAAAAACAGCTAGGTATCGTCATTAAAAATTCATATGAAAATATTTTGTATGATTATTAATTCAATGCGATACATCATTCGCTAGAAGGGAGACAAACACATCACACATAGAAATTTTATGAGCACGCTGGCACAATGTTTATCATCTGAATAAATGAGGCAATGACATGGAAAATTATTTTTTCGTTTGCCAGGCTTGCCAACCTTTTCTTCTTGATCAGCGAGTGTGAAATTTCTTTTTGTACCAAAACATCAAGAAGACAAACAATTTCCAATAATGCATTTGACATAGTGTATACAATTGTGTTTGGCGAGTTTCATACTCCATTAGCATTTTGGGTCATTTATTTTCTTCACCCCGAGTCCTGCCCAGTTTTCCACCAGGTTGAATGGAATTTCATAAATTTTCTAAAAGTACATTATCTCTCTTTCTTTGGTCTTTACTGTTGCGCATTCTCTCTTCCACTGTCATGAAGAATTTTCGTCACGTTATTTGATTCACCTGCATCTCTCCACATTTCATTAATATTTATGTTTTTGTTCGTTTTATCTTCTATCACATTTTTTTTGCTCCCCCACCTCTCTCTTTATCTCTCTCTCTAGCTCCAGAAGTTTCTTACCGACTCTCTTTATCATGTTTTTCTTCTCCCCCACCTCTCTCTTTCTATCTCTCACACACTCTCTCTCTCTTCTTTCTCTCTCTCCCTGTTTGTCTCACTCCCTCTCTTTCTCTCTTTCTATATAGCTTTCCTTCTCTCTCTCTCTCTCTCTCCCTCCCCCTCTCTCTCCACCATCTACATGTCTTCCCATTCCTACCTTCTTTTCTATTAATTTCTCACTCTGGTTATCAAATCCTTGACACTTCCTTCTCTTATTATCACTTGCTCAACAACACCAGCAATTTCCATCCACCGTTTGAGCTGCATTAGCAATAGGTAATAACAAATACTGGGTAATATCCTCGTCCCAAGTTTAAAAAAGAAGTAAATGGAATTTTAGTGCTTAAAAACATTTCACATTAAGTCAAATTACAGCCACAAATGGGAGTTCAAATACAAATTCATACATAGGTTTGTCTGCTGAAAGCGCAAGCCCGAAGGGTTATCAACTAAACCATTTGCCAACTTTAACACCTCTCTGCCTTCATAAAAAAAATGCTATAACCAGAACAAAGTTTGACAAAAGGGAATTATATCGCTTGTTGTGTGTGCACACAACAGAAAAGAAAACGTCAAGCCTCCATCACATTTCTTTGCAATTCCTAAAGCCTCAATTTCTTCCCCTTTATGCCGTTTTCATGCTTTGATCATCCATGTCGTAGCTATGTTACAAGCTTGATGCACTTTGACGACACAAAACATTTATAAAGTTCACCTAAATAAAACAAGACCCTTTCTATGATCCATTTCCTCTCATGATCTGTGTCTCTACATGTCTCTCCAGGCACGTCTTTCCCTCTATACATCCAAACACATTTATCCATTTTACCTCTCTCCATCTCCCCTGCCCCCCCCCTCTCTCTCTATCTCTCTCTCTCTCTCTCTCTCTCTCTCTCCTTCTCTATCTCTTTCCATCTCTCTGCTGCAAGAATCTCTATTCTCATCATTTCCTCTGAAGGAGATTCTAGGTAAGACAGTAGACTAAACTAACCACAAATAACTTTCATTCTTATGGGTTTGCTTCCAATCATATTCAATACTTGCTTGGGATATACAATATATGCCTACAAAGTATAATACATTTTTAAAGTACTCACTATGATCTTGTATCACATTGCATGCACAAAGGATTTACATAGAGTTTTACTGAATAGACACAAAAAAGGACTGCTCTTTACTCAATAAGAAATAGCTGCCAAAACTTCATCTTCTCCTCATTGTATTTCATCTTATTCAATCTACATCTTCCTGCTAACTTCCTTTCATCTTTCCTTCACCCCCCCCCCCCCCTCCTTAATTCTCTCTCTCAGTCTCTCTCGCTATCTATCTTTCTATATCTCTCTCTCCCTCTTTTTGTGTCTTCTATCTCCCCCCCCCCCATAAATATTTCTCTCTCTCTCGAGTGCAAGGCATGTCTCCATACACATGTCACTCTCTATATGAGAAATAAATACACATACCATCAATCATGCTTTCTCTAAATGCAAACAGCAAACGCAATAATCATCATCAAACCAGCATGACAAAAGAGACATACAATGAAACCAATAAAGACATAATACCGACATACATTACACACATTACTCAGGTACCATACACAAACTAACAATCCACGAAACCCGTTCTATCCTCATGTCATTCACATGAAAACTTAAGATCCCCGGTATGCGCCACAACCTCAGGTTGACAAAGCATGCATGTTGCATGCTGGCGAAGCAAAAATAGTGGCCTGGAGGGGAACTGCAAAAAAACCACATTAAACACACACTGAAAAATAGAGAAAGAGGTGAAATAGCCTCGGGGCTACAAAATCATGTTTTGCTGTTTCATCTTTCATCCAAAGGGAAATATGAAAACAGAAAGGAAAGGCCCTCGCCCTTGCCAATCGAGGCATGCATGCATATAGACCTCGCTAAGAACCCAAAGTTTACCTACATGCGGTTTTGTCATCAATGCTAAATTAGAACGATTAACCTCGGTGATCCTTACGCACCTCCTTCAGAAAAACATTCTACCGTTCTGCAATCACGCAGCTGCGTATGTATGTATGCTCCTTTGCATCGGCGTGGATAATTAGATGTTTGGATATACTTTGCATATTACATTCCAGAAAATAATTTGTAAGAAAATACTTATCATAAGATCGCTTATAGATACAACCAACTAAACAGAATTGTATCTGTCCAACTTAAGTAATCTTAAACAAAAAAATGAGCAATCATAATCAGGTTCATTGCCCATAACTTTGTCCAAAATATATTTACTTTCTAACATGGTCGTTAATTGTTTACTGTATATTGTTTTTACACAGTATCTATATTTTCAGTAGCATAAAATTGTATATTTTGGTGTACAGAGTGCTGCATCAACTTTTTTTCTTTTCTCAATCAAAGATCTGCTTTAATTTAGAACCTCAACCTGTGCAAGAGATGAACTATAATAGACATGAGTACATAAAACACCTCATTTTGATGTTCTTACGGACACGAGGCGATCAAAATATCTATAATACCTGTATATGGTAGAGTATATTTTGCCTAAAGTTATCCATCACACAGTAAGGTCCTGCATTACTTTTAATTATTATCATCCATTTTTAAATATAATGTGAATGACTCGAGGAGGTTTCAATTTACCTGCTCGATTGCACATACCACTCTTCTGGGGCCCCATTCCCACTGAAAACGGAAATACAAGTGACAGGATAAATTCACAGTCACAATATGCACATACTAACAACAAGTGACACACCAAGTACCTTTCTAATACAGTGTGCTCTCATAATCTCT
>JAVYIG010018052.1:0-22869 GCA_035222895.1 Strongylocentrotus droebachiensis
TTTCTTTACTTATTTCACTTCTATATAAACATGGGGAACGCGAAAATCAAACTAATAGCTAGCTTGATGTTTATACTAGCGGACTATCCTCTGATCTTTGTATCAGCCCATGAAGTTTTTACAATATTATTCTCTTTGAGGTAATTTGGCTTGCTTTATTGACGGATCAAGTTCAACTTCATGTTATGTATGATAAGTGTGGTTGCATGACTTGTCTGCGTGATCTATTCTCCCCATTTCAATCGCAGTTATGGTACAAACATGATGTGTTAAATTCATGCTTATCATGCCTTTAAAGAAGTTCTTACAACATTACGATATTAGTAATGTAAGAGGTAATTTATTTGGCTTGCTTTATTGACGAATCAAGTTCAACTTCACGCTTTGTATGATGATAAAGTGTGACTGCATGACTTGACTGCATGACTTGGCTGCGTGATTCATTTGCTATTCTTGCATTGCAGTTACGATACAAACATAACTATGATACCTCGGGAAAGATATTTGGCTTCGTGTTTGAATACGTGCATATCGTGCGGCACATTACACAATTTGAAATGAATCTGCACAATGACATTTCACAATTTTAATTAAGACCCCAAATTTAAAGGTTCCGTATTACTTTTACAAAATAAAAACAATATGACATTTGACATGGATCACAACCTTTAAAAAAAAAAAAAACATGCTGGAAATTTACGGTCATGTGCTGAAACAGCACTCAAACAAACAAAATCAACACTAATTACAATGTCAGAGGGAGCTTTGAACGACTATTCTAGACTTCCAGCTGCTGCAATCTATAAATATGATTAATTACACACAGGCGCGTACGCAGGATTTTTTCAAGGGGGGGGGGGGGGGGTTTAACATTTTTAAATCGGGCCGAAAAAATCGCAACGACTCAGCCGGTCGCTGAATAAGCGGGGGGGGGGGGGGGGGGTGGCGTATAAGAGGACATTTTTTTTTGGGGGGGGGGTCTCGAAATTTGAAAATTTGACATTTTTCTCCGTTGGGGGGGGGGGTAAGGTCACCTTTTTTAGGTCAGTAATGGGGATAATTTTTTTTTTTTTTTTAAAACCAAAGGGGGGTGTTTAGGGGTGTTTTAGGGGGGTTTACACACAAAAAAATACCAAAGGGGGGGGGTTTAACCCCCCAAACAGCCCCCCCTGCGTACGCGCCTGATTACACACATGCTTGCAAGCACGGTTGTGCACACATTTGACAGGGGATCAAAATTAGCGCGCCGAAAATTAATTCAGTAACGGAGAGTTTTACTACCGAAAACCGATGAGCCGATTTTCATTCACAAACATTTGAGAAAAGTTGTTAAACGGTATTTTCCTTTTTAAAACGATGTAGTTCACCATTAAAGTCTTGCAGAAAATACACCTTTAAATAGGAATGTCTTTTAAAATAAGACCATTCAATAGCAGAGCATTGCTATTCATCACACGTTTGTCACTTAAGTTCTCATTTATATGTTGTTTCATATCAGCGAATGAATTTAAATCAAATCAGACTTACTTTCTCTGAATTCTGACAATTGGATCTTCCATAAGATCGGAGAAATCGAGTTTCTTTCCACTTTCACAGACATCCGGGTGTTTCTTGACGAGGAGCCAGCCGACGTGAGCGAAGAAGAATCCTCGTAGTGCATTGTGTGGATCGGCGTCGGTCTCGGAGAACTTATGATGCACTCGATGATCACGGGCCCAGTCATATATATCATTCTGAACAAGAATCAAAACAAAATATTATCATGAAATACACTATAATTATTATTTTTGAATCGTAATAATATTTCCCTTTCTTCTGCAATCTTATTCCTATTTTGTTTACGATCCTTGCTTCATATTTAGGCCCTCACACTTTACATTGTTATTATTTTAATGTCCGTCATATCTACACTTCTCTCGAAAAAATCTCGCTATTTACCAAACATTTATTTGTATACTTCAAGCTACCCGTTTCGTTTTGTTACTCTTTAGTTTGTGAATATAATTTTTTTTTTTTTACATAATTGTGGAACAAATAAATGTAAAATAATCTTCATTTCAGTCATGACGATCTCAACATACATTCATTTACTGTTTAAAAAAAATCAATAACAATAATGATTGTCATAGACTCATGAGAGAGTTGCCAATATGTCTTGGGATTTACAAAGTTTTTCATGTCATTTACAATTCATAACTTTCTATTAGTCATCCGATTTTGCTCAATTTCTTTGATTTTTTTTTCTGTTTTGTTTGCTTCTATTGAAAGTAAGTTATTTTCGGAGTGTAGTCGCCCTTTAAGTCTTGGGGATCGTGGTCTGATCGTGAGTACGTACCTGGAAAGCCATTGTCTGGCACATGCCTAAGAAGGTACGTAGAGGAAGCTTGGCCTTGTAGGAACGGTGAGCCCAAAGTCTGTGCGCTCCTGCTGTGATTCCAAGACCAGTAAGGAAGTACAAGAACACAGCTGGATAAAGAGGATGAGATAAATAAAATGAATTAACACTGAATTAGTCAACAGCACCTCCTTAATGATCTTCAAGCAGGGGTGCAACAAATGAGGCTTCGTTAATAAACCACTTCTGTTTTTAGCCGCACATATAGTAGGCCTATCAATTTGTAGTGAGATTTCTACTTGCACTGTTCATCTGGGCACTCGACAAGCACAAGTACGATAATACGCCAACGGCGGACTGTACTTAACTGGAAGAAGAAGAATAATAAATGAATTCTCAAAGAATGAATGAATGAATGAATTAGTCAGTTGACTAACTAGCCAACAGATTAATCAATCAATCTATCAAGTAAGCAAAATATATTATACTGGTCAATCATTAAAAATTGGTTAATCAATACCAGGACGGCTTTTTCACTCTCCCAGACCGATCATTATTAGAACTACATTAAAATAGATAATCAACTAACTAATCAATCAATCAATCAATAAAGTAGTCGCTAAAAAGGTGAAAATTTTAAATGATAATGATATTTTGAAGACAGGTGTCATTTTGTAAAACCTGAATGGTCACTTGTCTACATCGGCCACTCACGTTTCCCTCGGGTGGCCTTTATAGACAGGTTTGACTGTACATGTTTGTGTTACGTAAGTATTCAAGTTGACATCACATGCATGTGACCGTGTTTATACCTACATGTACATGTATATGTCATAATTTATGTCACCTTTTAATCCACTCTTTCAAGTGTATCCAAATTCTAAGGAAGACATGAAGCGCTTTGAAACTGCAAGGAAGAGGCAATATACTTTTTTGTGGAGTGATCTGATAACTTGTTTCCCTAAACTTGCAGATTTTTTTACATCAGCGGATTTTCTTCGTAGATAAAACAAGAATCACCTATTTACAGAAGACTTCTTAAATATAATAGGGAACCTCTAAAGTACATCATTAATGCGGGCGGGATAATCACGTCTAGACCGCCGAAGGCTACCCGAGCTGATTAGGCCTAGGTTTTAATAGGGTTTACCACTCCTTGATGTGAGGATATTTGACATAACCTCAAATTAAAGGCCGTAAATTTATTTATAGTTCGCACTGTTTGTAGAACTACAAAAGACATGTCGATGTATGGGTTTTTAAAAGGAAAATGAGCATAATTATTTATATATCTTCGAAATCTAAATCTGCGCCAGAGATATCAGAAGAAGCCCCTGAATCAGCACGCCAGCAAAAGGCGTAGTTATAATTATAAAAGAAAATGGAAGAAAAAAAAGAGAGGTCCAGATCGAACAAGGTGAATCGTGTTTAATCTACGAAAAAATAATCCACTGATGGAAGAAAGAAAAGGGGAGAAAGAGAGAGAGAGAGAGAAAGAGAGAGAGAGAGAGAGAGAAAGAGAGAGAGAGAGAGAGAGAAAGAGAGAGAGAGAGAGAGAGAGGGAAATAAAGATTACGGGACCCTCCCCATTAGCTGGTATTGTTAATCGTTTTTCGCGTCACCTTTCCCCAAATGATACCAGTGCCGCCCCCAATGACTGGACCCATACTTTGAGCACGGCTAGGGCTTCGCCACCGATTCGATCGGCAATGCAAGTCCGATCATACTTATAGCTTATAAGTTTCTCCCTTCCTTTTCTTTCTCTCTTTCCTGTCTTTCTTTCACATTCACTGACAATGGCGGTAGACCCCAGTAAAGCCAAAAAAATACACGGGGGCGGAGGGCGGATTCGCCCCGGAAAGACCATAAACAGCCCCCGAAATAGGCTCAAAATCCGATTTCGGGGGCGACATCTAAAAGTGAAATGATCTCAAATCCCCCCGTAACGATTACGAGCGGTCGCGCGCTCTCTTCTAGCTTCGTATTCATTGCGTGCATTTCTTGGTTCGCGCGCTGAATCTCCGTGTAAAATTGTATACACAAAAATCGGTCGTAAAAAAACTCGAACCATATTCCATACCTTACCTGGCTTACCATGTCGCACGCAAGTACTGTCGTGTTGGGATCGGTGTATTGAGTTATTCGCAGTAGGTGAGGTACATAAATATAAAGAAGCAAGGAGAGGCTAGCAATTACTGAGTCACATATGAGAGTATTTATTATCTCCAAACTTTGGAGACTCGATTCCGTCACATCATTATGAACTTCCACATATGTAAAACACAAGATGAAGAGAGAGCCTGCTAGAAAGAGGGTCTTGATCAAAATGGTGATCAAAACTCAACCCCCTAAAAAGCCAGAACATGTAATATTTATCCAGAAGGATACAAGTAATATCAGGGTAGGTTACATTGTGTCAAAGGGACAAAGACATGAATGAGAGCCGCCAAGACAATGGACTACTCCGTAGTTTTATGTATGGGCTTAAACATAACAGTGGTGGTATTTCCTGGGAAGGAGATTATTGATGCAATTGGTCTTTCTATCGGGAAGGATTATAAAGATATAAAGTTGGCTTTTAAGTGCATCTCAAATATGAGGGTACTTTACTGGGTTTTGGGACGATACTACACAACATCCCCTTTCTTTGGAAAATGAGGCACTCATTCCTTATTAAACAGAACAATAAACAAACCTAGTTAATAAAGCGAAACATGTGATTATTGTTCCAATTCCTCTTAAATCTCTCTCACACACATTTACAAATTAACTACATGAAAATGACTAATATTCTAATACAGACTATAGAAGCACAAACTGATAACACTTATAATAGTAACAATAATATTGCTTAAGCACTGAGTCTATTCTAAACACATATACTAAGACGAAAAAATAGTGGAGACTATTATGCAAAATTGCAAATCAAACAAATATTTACTAACCTTAATGCAACATTATTCAGTTTAACGCTAGGTTTACATATCGATCGTTCTCTCTAAAAATGAACAACACTAACCAATGCATGAGCAATGATTCAATGAATAAAGAACTCAAACAAATTGTTACTTTGTATTCAAATGAGTTTGATACTTAATTTCCGTAGGTATATGTTGTGATTATGATCACCTTCAAGCTTATATATTATATGAAATATGAAAGCAACGGGTGCGCTCAAGGTAATGAAAGTAAGCCCATGCTACAAGACCTATAATAGGAACATGGAAATGCAGTACAATCATTTACCTATCCCGTTATTAATCAAATATTTGTACAATCATAAAACTTTTAAATAATGAATCAAAATCAATTAAAACCCAAACAGATATTTTCAAATTTGTCAATCAAAAGCGACGTAAGAATTAGAATGTAACAGCAATTATGATCAATTAACAGCTAATACAAATCTATTCCTATTCCGACAATACAATAAGCAAATTCCTTTAAAACAAATCCAAACATAAGTCAGTATCATTGCCTTCCTATCAATTCACTAATATTGTATATGTTTCATAATGTGCCGGTCCGAAGAACGTGTCATACTGCAAAGTGTCCTCTGAGTATATAGTTTGTTTGTCGCAAGTATATGGTCAATAGTTAGTAATTGAGTGTCTTCTTAATCAGCCTCGTGGTAGTGAGACCAACAACAAATAGTTACAGTAATTTAATAAAACAAACTTTGTATCTATATGCACATGGTTTGTTCAGTTAACCAATATCGCAGAGACAAATCTTCATTTAAATTATGAAGTGAACTGACTATCTGTCAGTTTTATGCGTCATACTGCCTGCACTGGTAATTGCATCTATAACCCTGGGTGAATATTTAGATATTTCATTCATTAAACTAATTTCCACTCAATTAAAAATTTGAACTACAATTACAAAATATGAATACGAAACACGAAAAGATAATAGAATTAAAATAAAACACAATCACACAAATGTATCTGTCCATCTTTTGACTGCAGAAATGTTGCAGGTTTACAAAAGCCTCAAACAGTGATAAGCCAATTAATAGTTAAGACTAGCATGTGACATTACCCTTAAATCACAAATTATATTGTCTCACCTTTCCACTGCAAATTGGCAGGATTACGAAAGCCCTGAGCAATTGATCTAGTCTTAGACAAGCTTATATAGGGTGGTGATGTAATTTATTAAACTTCCAATTCCTTTATCATGTTTAGCTACATAATTGTCACCACAGTCGTACTTGTCTGGTTAGTTAGGGTCATTTTGGTCAAGGTCAGTGAACAGAAAGAAAAGACAGCTAGTGCAAACTACGAATTTGTTGCAAATAAATTACGCAGATGCACATTATTAAAAGTATTAAAAAACAATTAACTAGCTACATGTAATTACTACGAATTTGTTGCAAATAAATTACGCAGATTTACATTATTAAAAGCATTAAAACAATTAACTACAACACTATCCTCTCTTACACACTCACTCACAAACTTGGAACACAAAATGATCACTTACCCAACTAGCAATCTGTCTGGTGTGTTAAAATTTCAAAACAGTGAATCATACATTAAGTATGAAGAAGAAAAAATAGGATAAGTTGAAAGTTCAGGTTGTAAAGTTATTGAGCAAAAATTATGGTTGTAGTGATTGAGGCGTCGATGTCCTCATCATGGTCCTGGGTGCATGTTGTCTGTCTATGCCAAGGGCGTTGTTGTTGTTCGTCGGTGTCGTTCCTGGTCCGTTGTCTATCCAACGTGGTCTGCTGTATAGCTGGTGCATTGAAGTGTGTCGTCGTTGTCATCGTCTTCATCATCGTCGTCACCAGTCGACAGGTCACCATCGTCGAATCCTTTGTCGACCTGCTCCATGATGTAGGGATCAGGCTGTAGCTGTCGTCGTCATATTAAATGTTCACTTCAGTTGTCCTCCTCATAATCAGAATTAAGTAGGAATATATTACAAAACTGGGTCCTCCTCGATCTCTTATTGAAGAAAATTCTTTTAAACCGTGTTCTCCTCGATCGCAATAAGTATATCAAGGAAAGCTACTTTTAAATTAAAGCCGGGTTCTGGGTTCTCGTCGATCTCAGTAAGTTTATTGAAGAAAAGTCTTCAAAGCCGGGTTCTCCACCATGTCGTGTTGGGATCGGTGTATTGAGTTATTCGCAGTAGGTGAGGTACATAAATATAAAGAAGCAAGGAGAGGCTAGCAATTACTGAGTCACATATGAGAGTATTTATTATCTCCAAACTTTGGAGACTCGATTCCGTCACATCATTATGAACTTCCACATATGTAAAACACAAGATGAAGAGAGAGCCTGCTAGAAAGAGGGTCTTGATCAAAATGGTGATCAAAACTCAACCCCCTAAAAAGCCAGAACATGTAATATTTATCCAGAAGGATACAAGTAATATCAGGGTAGGTTACATTGTGTCAAAGGGACAAAGACATGAATGAGAGCCGCCAAGACAATGGACTACTCCGTAGTTTTATGTATGGGCTTAAACATAACAGTGGTGGTATTTCCTGGGAAGGAGATTATTGATGCAATTGGTCTTTCTATCGGGAAGGATTATAAAGATATAAAGTTGGCTTTTAAGTGCATCTCAAATATGAGGGTACTTTACTGGGTTTTGGGACGATACTACACAACAGTACGCCAAAACACGTGCATTTTCGCAGTTGCAAGATCGAGACGGAGCGTAGGGTTCGAGTTTTTGGCGGTCGATTTTGTTTTGGTAAAAGCTGAATCTAGACCATGAACCACTAAAAATCGCGAAACTGCAATCAATTTCCATCACGAATTCACGATTGCCGCAATTTGATAAAGTTTCCATAAATAGAGATATGAAATTAAAGCCTATTTTGTGATATTCTCGCCATGTTTACGTTATTTTGATAATCATTTCTTCAAAGTAAAGAAAATCAGACAAAATCACCGTGACTGACACGCATACAATACAGTGCATTACCGCTGTGCAGTGTGTGTGAGTTGGCTGAGCTGCAGTTAACTCCAAGAAGCTCCAACACCGGCAGCGCAGGCGTCCGACTCCTGCGGCGCCGGTGTTGAAGCTTCATGGAGTTACGCTGCAATTACGCTGCAGTGTGTGTGAGTTTCGAAGAGATTTGACACTTTGAAATTGTTATATGTTGGTTTGCATCATTATTGACGCGATTTCAATATAGTTTCGTGAATAGATTTACGAAACCTGAGCTTAGAATTAGTAAAAGTATTACTAATGTCTACGTTTTTAAACGACTGTCTGATTTTCTTGTGAAAATTTTACTTTGAAAAATGATTATCGAAATTCATGGCCAGAAATAGTCACAATCTAGTGTTTATTATGTTACAGTTCTTGCATCAAATCAATGCATGAAAACTTAGTTATTGAACTAGAAAAAGGGGTTTCTTTTTTAATAGGCAATTATGAAGCAGGAAGCCCGAAACCTTAGCCTACCAAACAAATCTCAACAAACTGTAGGCCTATCCTTTTATGAATTAATGAAAAAGTAGCCCCAGAAAAAAGAGCCCCCGAAAAGGAAAAAAGATCCCCGAAAGTTGAAAAAGTAGCCCCCGAAAATTTCCCCAAAATTTGAAATGGAGCCCCCGAAATGAAAAACTTAATTTTTTGCCGACACTCACTCACTGTGTTTGTGTGTGTGTGTGTGTGTGTGGGGGGGGGGGGGGAGTGGTAAGTTGCATTAAATTGATGTTTACGTTTCATTTAAATCGACAACCATCGCAATTCTACTGAACTGAGAGGGGTGGGGGGGGGGGGGAGGAAGGGGCATTCCCAGACTGGTAGCAGAATGACTTTTATAATCTTGGAATATTTATGGAAATTTTATGGAAATTGTTCTTTATTGGAGTTTTTTCTCTGGAATATTAATCACAAACATATTCGTGAACACTAATTAATTCTACCTTGAATCACAGAATGACCCGTTGCCATTAATAATTCATACAACGACGCTCGTATTGTATCCTTACTTTTTACCGTTAAATCTAAATAAGTTCAAAATTATGTTGAATATTAAATGTTATCATTAATATTGTATTCATATTTACTACTCATGTGTATACCGATCTCATTATCATTATAATAAATGGAAGTTATTGTGTTATGACTGCGAGGAGTTTTATGAATCAATAAACGATATCAATTCAGATCAAATATAATCAAATTGAAATATTATACCTGCATTCTTTCTGAGAGTGTGTACACAGAGTTCAAAGTTTGTTTATCTAGTCTAGTTTCGAGATTGAAAATGCTATCGGGTGCACCATGCACCTTATTAAAGAGAAGGTTGTCTTCTCATAAAGATAACATTCTTTTTATGTCAATTGAAGGATTGTTACGGACAAAATGTCCCTTGAAAAAATCCTCTTTAAATGTCTTCATATCAGAAATATGACAAGAAATAGAAATGTTTCGGCCACACTTTTATGCCACACGTCTGTGTAATCCTACCACCTTCTAGTGTTCAGTGCATGTGAATTTTTCTTTTAGCAAGATTAAATCAAATTGTCATTTAGATGATTTCAAAACCTAACAGTATTCACAACAACCTTTTCCAATAGACCGGTTTACTAACATGTTCAAATTGTTTAAATACTTATTATACAAAGGTTGTTATTGACAACCTGAAAGGATTGCCCAATATAGCAACATGTAAAGTATTTATAATGGTTCCAAGTATTGTAGTTCAATCATTGATAACATGTTAATGGATAACCCGCACTATAGGTCCACAGGAAAGAAACATCCATAATACTTGAAAATGTTAGCAAACCGGTATAATTGCTTCCCATGCATTTTCATTCACAATGCAATACCATGACCGGAACTCCGGACTTAAACTTTAGATAAATCATGCATCCATACGTGACCAATAGAGGCCGGTCTTATTTAAAACGGAAATCCACCTTACTAGCAAACTATCAATACCTAAATAGGGTAAAACAATCTTTAAAGCAAACTGGTGATAATTTAAATGAAATCAAACAAAGAATGAAAAAGTAACGATTAAAAAATAAGTTGTAATCACTATACGTATTGGGACGTCAAAGTGACTGAATCGGCAATTGGACAACTTTCCCATTTGTTGCATCACACAAAATGAATAACATTTTCTGGGTATTTTCTTCTTCAATACGTATGACTCAGGAGGATGTTTTATATTTTTAGAAGACCTATGATAATATACTAACCATAATGTGTTTTGATTAGTGCCTTAGAGAGAAGGCACTTGGGAGAAAAACAGAAAATAATGATATTTTTGTACACGACAAACGAGTGAGTTATCCGTCACAATCCACTGACAAAATTGTCAACTTGAGATTCCCATAGCTATAGCGATCTCATATAATATTTCAAACATTCATAACTCTCATTACGTGTCTGATTCAAAGATTTGCCATTCTGTTTTTCCTATTTTTCTGCTTGCATACCAATGAAATGAATACAAGGGTTAGATTGCCCTTTAAATTCGCTCATCCATGACTTCACAAACACCCATTGTCCCATTGTATTCCTTCGGAATTCTTTCAGAAATACCTCTATACCATCCAGATTTTCACGATTTTAAATACAGCTTGAAAGTATATAAGGAAAGCTACTATTGATTTCTGGTAATTGTGGGGGGAAAAAAGGGAGAGAAATCGGCTTAACGACGGGTATATTGGGGGGGGGGGGGGCCTTAAATACCTACCCAAGGTCTCACGTAAAAACTCTATTATGTAAAAGCCTTTGGATATCAGGCTGGATAAAAAAAAAACTGCTTAAACTAACCTAGGATTTGTAATGATATGTACATGTAGCTACTTAAATCTACGCTTATCTTAATCCCGAGTTCTTGTATTTATACATTTTTTTAAAAGTGATTCTTAGTTGTTTATCACGAAGTAGATCGGCGTTTTTTACTAGCAAAATATAAACTACGAAAAATTTGAAGAAATTCACAAGCTCTTGCTTGTTACTACGGTATTTTAAGTTTTCTTCCCAAATCGCTTTAAAAAAAATATTTCACCAACTGTCTCGGGCATTTTGTGCCAGTCTCGTTTGAGTCTTCTCTTACACATACACGATCGCCAAGACTTTCGAAAAAAGAATATAATTCAGGGGCATTTTCGATACCATAGTGTATATCACAAATAAATCATGTTCAGATTGCTGAACGTGTCTCTGCAATATTTACACATTTCAATAGCTGATGATGATGATTCACGGTATTTATATGGCGCCATATTTCTGTTTAAAAATCAATTAAAGAAACAGGCTCCTTTCCCATCACTTCGTTATTCTCGATCTCAATCTGTTCATAATGCTCTGTAATTCATTTTCTCCCCTCAAATCAATATAAATAGTTGTCATAAACTTGTCTTGAATAGTTTGGGGAATTATTATTCCCAAAACAAAACAAGGTGTATACAAAAGAATTACATAAAAGAAAAAATCATACAAAACAAAGGATGCAAATCATTTAAAAAAAAACATTATTGTGATTCCAATGAGCATTTACAAGTTGCCAGGAATGGGGCAGGCAAACTAAATCACAGAAACCGTGAACGTCCCCCATTCCGATGAAGGGAATATGAATGAATGAATAAATGATTTCTGGGACTTACTCCAGATGAGTGTGTACATCTTGCACTTCACGACAGTGAACAATAGGGCATAGACGGACACTAGATGCAAGAGGCACATAAGCATCACGTTACGCCAGACGATCTGTGGAGGGGGGCGCTTCTGTTCCTGCTGGTAACCTGCCGGGTATGGTGTATTCTCAAGGTCGGTGTCCAGAGTCCCTGCGTCTTCGGCAGACGCGACCACGTTCATCACCGGGTTTTTAGGAGCCATGGTGAAAGATTCGACGGTCTGTTTGAAAAGAAGAGTTGAGAATAATGATAACTAGTAGTCCGTTCTTGTACAGCGCATAATACTTAGTCTATATGCGCTTCCAAAGAGCTTAGGAAATTATTACCCTAGCTTTAGCTTCGGCTACTGACATCGGCGCACAGTGCATTTTCAAGGAATAATCCTACCAGGTACCCATTTACCTCACCTGGGTTGAGTGTAGCAAATGTAGATCAAAGTCTTGCCAAAGGACATTAGTACCGCGGACCTTGTGATCCACAGTCCGGTGAAATATCCACTCGACCACGACACCTCTACTGAATGAGAGAGGTGATGTAAGATTTGATATGGTGGTAGTCACTATTTCCGGTAAAGTCCACTAGTCCAGTCTACACTATAGATGGCCAGTCAAGTGTGACGGAGGTGCACTTTATGGGAGGGTAAAAAACCTGATCACGCGATCCTCTATAGCTGTCCAGGGTAGCTACACAATACAATTGAAATACGTGGACGAATAGTGATGACCAGTGGGGTACCTTGTACAAGAGGGACCGGGGGAGGTCAAGCACTCCAATCAAATGGATAAAGAGGAAAACAAAGGGAAAATTAAGAGAAAGGAGGGGAGAGGGAGAAGTCCATATAATCATTTAAATTTTTTTTTTTTTTTTTTTTTTTTAAATGCTGGAACAATGACACTCTCACAAAGCCGTCTTTGCTTGGTGACACTTTCCCCTCATATTTTATCTATCTAGTATTAAAGAGACCCGGTAACTTTGTCTCAGATCCTTGAAAAAATCCTTCATTTAGCTCATGCTGCGATCATAATTATAAACCTTTAGGGCATACATGAATCCAATGACATGTACAAGCCGATCGCCTGTCTGATTATCAAGATATTTATGATTGGAAATCGAAATCAAATTTTGCGTTTTCCTGACGGTTTTCGTAACACTGCAGTCTATTGGGGGAAGATTTTTAGTTTTTGAGGAGCTTCATGATCATTTTGAAGCGCAATTTTTGTAGGGCTTCAATATTTAACCATATCACAAACACTGATAGCACGTATACTTGGGCCATGCATCTCAGATTTAACATTGTTAAACGATGCCTTTAAAACCTCTGCCCCTATCAACATTATTTTTGTTATTATTGCTATTATTATCATTAATACATGGTCTATTATCAGGAAATGATATAAAGCTGCATTTCACATGTGAGTGCACTAAATTGTTCTTAAAAATACGGGTAAGTGGGTATCTCAAAAGTTGTAGTACTCTGACTTCACTACTTAAATCAAGATGGCGACCCCCAAGGAATCTGCAACTTTCGAGATACAGTTTTCCATATTTCCTTTATTAGGCTAAACGACCAAATACGAGCAATTTCAATTTTGAATAAAATTACCAGTTAATGTTTCTGGTTTCATTTTCCTTTAAAAATTTTCTTAAGAGCATCGAGAAGTAGAGAAATCCACGGAGCAGGAGCCGATGCCATGAAGGATTTTTAAGGGGAGGTATTTTTTTCCCCCAATTCGTGAGAAAATATTTGGGTTGGTGAACTCTCCTTTTTTCCCCTCTCAATATCCAACCCCCCCCCCCCCCCCATTGAGCAAAAAAAACAAAAACAGTTTCTACTTTTTTTGCCAGGGGGGGGGGGGGGGCATAGATAAGACACAGATAAAAGATGTCTTTAAAATTGTAAAACATCCCCCTTTTGCCAAGGGGGGTGTTTGAACACCAAAACCCACCCCCCCCCCCCCCCGTCGATGCGCCAATGGTCATAATTATAGTCACATTATAACATAACGTCTTAATATCCAAAGGGCTTTGGATATCATTCCCCCTCCCTCCCTTCCCATTTGCCCAGTACTAATAAACTTCAAAAACTTTTCAATCATACATGTACGTTCACCCTAAATTATCGGGCAGCGCCAGGAGCGTCACGACGCGCTATATAACAAGCCACTGTTATTATTATCATGCATTATTATTGCAAATCTGTTTTTACACAACCCCTGTTTGAAACAAATAACTTCCGTCATCAAATAAGAAACTGAAAGTTTATGTTAACCAAGCCAATACCATGCATGATGGACTTCGGACTTCCCCTTTAGTAGGAATCCATTTCCTTTTGGCTATCCTCGGGCATTAGTCGCTGGTATTTCCAACTTCCTCTGTCTCTGTTCGGTTTTTTTATGAATTCAATTTGGCTGTAAACACTAAATAGATTTAAAAAATCGTTAGTCCAACTATCCGCTGATTCTCAATATTAACTTAAGTATTTTCATAGGATAAACTAAAATCACACTAATGCTTGGAAATTCACAGACGATTGTTTTAACATGTTTTTAACATAATTAATAGATTATACAATATATACATTAATACATTTTCACTCTATATACATAGTTACATGCTCAAAATAATTCGCCATTATCAATCTCTCTTTCTCTCCCTCTTTCTCTCTCTCTCTCCACCTTCCCCTCCCTATCTACTCTTATCCAGTTTCTTGCCATCCGTCTGGGGGGGGGGGGGCTCTCTCTCTCTCTCTCATCTCTCTCTCTCTCTCTCGTGTCTACGGCATTGCCCAGACAAAAGCAACGTCCATCATGTACTTCGTCACATGTAATGTCTCATTGTATACATGCTTATTTCACATACATGCATGATCCAAAACAAACAGGGTGGCTAAAATAAAATAAAATGGAGTAGCATATACAATGTACAGTGTACTTCCAATAATGCAAAGCAATTTTTGAACACAATCGTAACATTCCACACACTGTCACACATTCTCTTTCCACTCGTTTCAATGACGTGTTAAACATTGACATGAAATTATACGAATATTTCAAACGCATTTTAATTGATACTGGACAAATTGAAATTTGCATAACAAATGAAAATACTCCCTAAAACCAAATGACTTACTAGTAAAACCCATGCTTATTGCTTTACCTAAACCCCTCAACCAAATTTGCCAATCTTGGTATCATTTTTTATATGAAAAGATTCCCCTTCCCGTGGCACCAGTAATTTTGGATCCACATTATCAGAAGTATGCTAGTCCGTCTTTATTGAACCACCCTGCATAGTAAGTAAGGCATCCATATCTATGTACTTGATAGCCTAACATAAATGATCAGATTTATATGTAAGAACATTTTGGAGCCGTTCACGGATTATCAATTCAGGTATTATGAGGTATATATATACATGTACTGTATGTAGATCGACCAGGATTTATTTATTCCTGCTCCGAAACATGCACACTTTGCCCTTGACAAGCATAACGCTCTCACATTAAGTCAACATTCAGTCACGATGTACACAAATGTAAGCTAGCACCCGAAGATCATAAAACACCAAGCTTTGTTTTGAAATATGACTAGAATATTTCATAGGGTGCGAATACAAGCTGATATTGATACACTTAAACAATATGAATACATGCTATATAGTATATACCAAAGGTTAATGTATTTCCTGCCGTAAAAAATACAGACAATACAGCTGTAAATGCGATGCGCAATAGCAAACATGGAAAATGATTTTTTTACCAGCGATAGCGATTTCAGCTTACGAGAGAACACACGTACACCATGTACACAGAATCTACACACAGTAGCACAGAAGGAGACCGATTCACGAATGGCTTCGATGTGCTTGTCGCTCGTACAGTACATATAATGTATGCATGACGTATCATAATGATTTCATGCGTTATATTTAGACCTAGGGGTATGCACACCCTGTTTATGCCACCCCCTAAACCCTTCTTTCTGTTTGCTTGTCTGTGTAAAATAAAAGGAAAAAAATAAAAGAAAGGTCATTCTCTTTCACTTCCTATAGCGTTGAATGATAAGAGAAGGTCAGAGACCGGCCATAGTCAACAGATAACTCACGTTATTATAGCATGTTCATTGTCAGTTACGATCATTCAATCAGAAATTATGTAGGGGCAAAATCAAATCACTACTGGGCACTGGCATAGTGGCATAGCCAGACTTGTAAAGCTGGGGGGGGGGGGGGGGCGCACAGCGGGGGTGACATGTAACAAGCGGATGAAAGAGGGGCAGGACCCCCTACATGTATGGCACCCCCGCTACGCCTTTGGCAAGAACTTCCAAGAAGTTCAAGAACCCATTTCAACGAAGTTATATCATAATCAGGTTATGATAAAGGAAATATTGCAGAAGCGGCCAAGTGCCAGAAGGGCTCGAATCGAACGATAAAACAAACAAACAAAACAACGAGGTTTAGACCTACTGACACGTATGGCTTCCGATATGGTACGATGATGATACACCAAACTCGTGATAATAACAACATTTCGCAAGATCGCTTTCTACTAGGCGGAAGACATTCGAAACCCCAAAATAGGGCCATATACGATTGATTCCCAACATTTCACACAAAGTGATTTTGTCATCCCATTCAGGCAAGAAAATCAGACAGAAATAACTATATTCAAATCAGCTTATAGACCAAGTCAAATTGATTGCCAATTTCTCGTCCGGAATTCTTGATATTTTTTGTGTACAAACTGAGAATTTCAACACAAATTGTGTTAATTCGAATTTCATCTATACAGTGTACAAGACGACAAAAGCTCAAACAAGGTAATATTGCGTTGTGTTATTTTTTTAGCTGATCCCTTTGTATTGACGTCTTCAGATTGTTATTTACTTCATTTTAGGACAAACATTTCAAATACCAAACACTTGAGGCGGGCCGAAAAAGGAAGAAGGGGACCAACTAAAAATTATTTGTATATGGCCTAATACGGGTTTGAACGCAAGACTCCCCTATTCGGCTGAAAACCCCGATAAGAAAGGTAATAGTGGCGTGGGTATTGACATTGAGGGGGTACTCGCATCATTGGGGTAGGGTCGGTAGGGGCGGGGTGGGGGGGGGGGGGGTCTTATTCGGAGGATGAAATGCAAATTTACAAGGCCATTAGAATGCATGTGGAATGAGGTTGTAGCGGCTTCTTTTTCTCACGATTCCTTTCCCCGGTCGCTTCTTTCCCATTTCTATTTATCTTTGGTCTTCCCCCTTTTAAAGGTACTATGTCCCATTTGCAGGCCAAAAATATGAAAAAGTTATATTCCAACTGCATTTGAAAGATAATACTAATTTAGAACTTCCCTAAAAAAGGTGGGGCTTGAAAATGTCTTCAAGTGGGAAAATAACGACTATTAGTTGTCAAATCGACTTTAGGGCTATAGAGCCCAAAAGTAATAGTCTTGATTTTCAGACAATAATTGTACCGAATGGTCAAACGTTTTATGCTGCGCAAAGATTCAATCAGTTTAATCTTGGCCATCACAAGAAGTGGGTTATTGATGTAGACAAATGCTCATGTATCCTTTACAACTCTTTTCATGTATATATGTTATTACCAAAGAAGAAAAAAAGCCAGTCAGTCACTCAATAGTGTCTGACAGTGAAGTCTAGCAAGTAAACGGGTTTCCTTGCATAATTTGAACATGAGGACACTGCTAACGTTTAAATTTCACAGATAGGACATACATGACATATTCATAATTCCTGCAAAGTTCTACAGAATTTGAGGTTGGCTGCAAAAGGGACATAGTACCTTTAAAAAGCTATTCCATGCAGGGTACCCTCCCCGTAGAAGCAGTGACAATTTGATTTGAATTGAATTGAGTATAAAGTGGCGTCAATCTATTAATAGAGTAAAAGCTGGAAAGATAGACAAAACAACCGAGTATTCTGATCGGAAAATGTTGACGCTTAGCTGACAAACATTGAAACCTTTAATAACATTCAATTCAAAATGGACACCGTCACATAACATGAAAATGAAAATTGAAATATTGCAACGCTAGCAAATTCTTTCTCGGTCTTCAAGAGGACCTTTATCTCTAATTTTATCTTGTGCTGTGATTCATCTTTAATCTTTTTAGGTTGAGTGTCAAAATCGTTATCGTCTCGGGAAGTTGCGTAAGATAAAATCCTACTTGTAACTAGACTTGACCTTAAATTTCACAATCATAAGATAGCATTCCGATAAATAGACAATGGTCGTCACAAGTCATTTATTTCAGCTTAAAGGGTATGTAACTTATGTAATCATATCATCCACACATACTTCAACTCGCCATTTTTTAAAACTTCTGCAGTCTGCACATTTTCGGGCACACACAAACCCTAAATTTCATACAAACAAACTATTTTTACATTGGAAAATTTATGAATCAACTATTTCAAGACGACCGCCAAATTGTTTCATTCCATGTTTGTAAAAATAGTGATATTCATTCTAACCAGGGAGGTGTGTTCTAACCAAGCAAAAATCCTATGTTCATTTCTCCCTTATAGTTCTGGGAACAGCTTTTGCTCTCGAAACAATAACCGAGACAGGTCCCTCATTCTGGAATAGTTCGGACATTTAAAACAAAACACGAATCTACCTCACTATATTCCTTCAAGCGTAATCTCAACGATTCCATTTTAAGTTCATAACTCATAGAGATGTACATAATTATGTGTACAATAGTTTGCCTTTCATTTCTCTAGCTCTCTCTTATCAGGCGTACAAGTTAAAGACTTTTATTGTTTCGCTCCAAGTAACCTTCATTTTAACAGTCCTTTCCCGCTTTTATTTCTTCCGTGCTCCTCCAGATTTTGGTCGGGATATTTTGTAGGATAATACTTCTTACCATTACAAAAACTAAACGCTTGATCAACCGATTAATATATAATCATCACTTGTTTTGGTGAAGAAATATGTTACATATTAATGGCTAAAACCTTAATTAGACTGAAAATCAATTTAAAAAAAAGAAAAGACATCGATATATTTGATAATAATAATTTTCTGAGAATCTGAGTGGCCCCAAAAGTTAGGCTACTCTACTGGCCTGGAACATTGAATTCCAAGATCCTTTACACAAAGTAATTCAAGATCCATCGCTTCGACCGTAGTTACAAATGATTGACGATTATACACATGCTTTCTTAGAAGTTAGGAAAAATAAACGAACTTACAACAAGTCAAACAAACATGAAGCTTGTCTGAGGAGTGTAGACATAGGCCCACAACCTGTATCAGAGTTCGCAACAATCAATACAGAGACCGCGTAGCATTTTCTGTACTGGTTCTGGGTGGAGGGCTCTTAATTATACCATACCGGTAAAGTAAAATTCCCTTTCCCGTTCTCTCAGTGGGTTTTTTAGACAGCTTTAACTCGTTTATTTCTATGTTCTAGGCGTGTATAGCCTCTCTGAAAAACTTGCAACACAATTTTCAAAGATAAAGCTTTCGACAGTCCCAGTCTATCCAGTACTCAGACTTTTAAAACTGCAATAGCTAACAAAATAAAGGTCTTTAACTAATATAACTATGGATTAATATCTTCTTCAACATTCAATGAAATTAGGCGGAAAGCAAGTAAAGTTTTCTCTCACAGTAAATTTATTGAAAGCAGAAAGGATTGTCTCAAGACTTGATGAAAGCTGATTGTCTATTTTAGATGTCCTTGGTTTTTTCCCCATCTTTTTTCTTCACTTGACAAAGAAATTATGTCAATCAGGGACGGCCCTCTCGGGGGGGGGGGGGGGGGGGGGGGGCAGGGGCAGGGGGGGGGGGGGCTGGAGGGTTATAGTGCTTTTCAATTACCCCAAAAGTGCTCCAGTTTTCCCTTCAGAATAGATGAGTGACCTCTTTTCTTTCTAATAAGTGCCCCTTCCCATTCTAATAACTTTGACACTTTTAACTTCTGATACATCATTACATTAAAGTAATAGGTTTCCCTATATAAACTTTGATAAGTGCTCATTTTCATTTGTAACACATGCCCCTTTCCCCTTCCCATTAAAGTGCCCGATTTCAGACACGAGAGGCTCCCCTCTTCCTTTCTAACAAGTGCCCTCGTTTGCCCTGGTAACTGCACCTTTCCGCTAGTAATAAATGTCCCTTTTCACCTGACTGTCCCTATCAAAATCTGATACTATGATAGGTGCCCCTTTTCCTATGTAATACATGCATTTTGTGGCTTCTAAGAAATGCTCCTTTTCATCTATGAGTGCCCCTTTTCACATCTTATGCCCCTATCCAAAACTGATAGGTGCCCCTTTCATTTGTACTATTCATTTTCCCCTTCTAAGTGCCACTTTTCATCTCTGATGAGTTCCCTTTTAAGATATGATACTATGAGGAATAACACCTTTTCAGCTCTGGTAGGTGCCCAATTTCCCTTTTTAATAAGTGCCATTTCCCCTTCGTATAAATGCCCCTTTTCATCTCTGTAGACTCTGATATTAAAGGCACACTGTCCTACTTGTAGCTACTTGCTCCCTCTATATAGAAAACTTCCCAAATCGGTGCCTGTTGGTCCCCCATGATCCTCTTTTTCTTATGTTAAATGAGAGCTGAGTTAATGAGATAGCCACCTGTCACAGTGACCTTGTTGGCTTGCTGTGTGGTCTAATCCCTTCTAGCTGCAGTAGTAACGCCTACCTTTAAGTGCAGTGCCACCTACCCTTCAATGAATGTTCAGACCATCACACACAACACTCACAGCAAAGTATCCAGGGGCCCGTTCCTCGAAACCGCCATTATTTAGTCTAACTTCTTGACTATCCCATTGAAACGTGTGTTAATTCTATAACACACATTTCATGTATTGTATGACAGTTTCGAGAAACGGGCCCCAGCTGAATCAGTTTCTTGTACCACGTATTGCGGAAACAGAACATCTTGTCATTCTTGATGGTCATCGATCCTTGACAATGATTCATTTACAATGTACTTAGTGGTATAAATATAGGCCTACAATAGTACAAGTAGATCTAAGTTGAAGTACTTTGTTATTACAAAGCTTTGGGCATTTGTATTTTGTGTTGTACTGAAATCAGTGACATGTAGACCTAGCCTATTAAAAAGTATTATTACGTGCCCCATTTTCTTACATGAACGAAGTGTCCCATTTTGGCTTTTTGCTGGTGCATCAACAGTCACTACTCACTTTGAAAGACGCTCGCCGCCCCCGATGCCACTGACATATAATTTGAAATAAACTAACACAAATAAAATTAAATTTAGATCTAGATCTACACTAATTTACCGTTCCTAATTTACCTACAGCAGCGTCAAAAAAAAGGAGACCGATCGAACACGTAATTCAGTTCTATCGAAATTTCTCGTATTCAGTTTGTATTGACTAAAAATGTGAAAAATTGTGGACTTACCAGTAGATCTAAGTAAGTTAACGTCAGACAGCCAGACAGTGCAGTGTAAATGCCGTTAATCCTGTCCAAAACGAGCAGTTTCACTTATCTCGGCAAACTTGCGAGATAGAGAGCTGCAATCTTCCTGTTTTATCCACAAATCGTCAACAAACACAGACATAGATAATTATGCATGCACAGTTCAACCGGTACCTCGCGCGCTACATACGTAATACACGCACAGTCTAGGCCATTGCTGCATGTTATGCACGCATTGTGGACTTGTGACCTTTTACCTCTTCACATATATCATATGCACTATTTCTGTGCTTACTTTACACAGCTAACTAGCTGAGCTGATTCGTCCTCTCTCCCTGGATAGCCTAGGCCCAGACATCATTCGCTCCATCGCGCGGTCAACTTTTGAAATATTTTCAGACGTTCCGAGTATTATTTTTTGTAAATTTTAAATTTTGTATGCAATAAACAATTCTCACAGTTATAGAAACCTATAAGATGTATCTAAAATGCTACAATTTTAACATTTTTATATTTCGTTCAAATTCCACGCAAAATAAATATAAAATAAAACAAAATGCGTCTTGATCGGTCCTAGCCGTGAAATAAAATCAGACGACCTTGTGCTCGAGCACATCACGCGATGGTATTATGGAACGCCGATGCAGTTAGAAAGCGACGCGACACCTCTCGGCTTCGTGACATAATAGTACCATAGCATGCATATTGCATGCAAGACAGAAAGAAACGCGAAACACACAAGATAAGAGAAGAACGGGTGAAAGAAAGGGAAAGAAAATGCAACTATGGTTCAATTAGTTTGATTGCAGGCAGGGCCCTCATGAAGAGGATTGATGAGGCAAACATGGATAGCCGCTTCTGTGTTCAACTGTGATACTGTTGACAACTTTAAGGCGCGTCTTAAAGACCGTCAAGTTTGGCTAGGAGGGACTCCACACAGCGAGGTCACTGACAGGTGGCTATCTCATCAACTCAGCTCTCCGATAACATAAGAAATAGAGGATCATGGGGGACCAACAGGCACCGATTGGGGAAGTTTTCTATATAGAGGGGAGCAAGTATATGAGCTAGAAGTATAGCAAAGAGATTCGATCATACACAGTCAGTAGCCTAGTCCTCCGTAGGACTGGGGCTTTAAAACATTTATTTTCAAAAATACTTTACAATTTTAACGGAGTATGTTGAGCATATTTCACTCGATCTTCTTAATATGTTACTCTATCCAGGGAGATGAGAGTTTAAACTCTCATCTCCCGGCCTGCCCGGCTTCCTGCTCTATCTACCTTTCCTCAGTCACACAGAGACATGATAATAAATTATGCGCTATAAGTACAGTATATTCTTCTGGCTTCTTAAGTTCTTCTTCTTCTTCTCCTTCCTCCGTTCTGGTTATAGGCCTACTGAATTATACCTGTCATTATTATTATCATTATATTTATGAATATTATTTTTATTAGGCCAAGT
>JAVYIG010018053.1:0-22862 GCA_035222895.1 Strongylocentrotus droebachiensis
CCCCTATTTATGAGCTCAATGACCTTATAGCTCTGAAGGGACGCTACATTGAGACACTGGAGCTGATCAAGATAGGCCTTTGAGTCACCATGCCTGAATCTTTGGCTTTTTTGCAAGAATATGTAGAAAAAAAATGCATTAACAAATACTTTGGATCAACACAAAACAGTTAATGATATGCAGACATTGGTCCATATTCTCAAAAGAAACATAGCATGAAGATTAGATTCTTTGATTAAGTTTCACCTGATTCAACAAATGTATTTTGGTAATGAGCATGCATCAGTCCATTCTACAAAGCTGTGAGTCTGGGGGGTGTTTCACAAAGATCCCAAGTCAAACTTAACTCTAAGTTGGACTTAAATATTATTGAGAGCCATTTGTAGCCTTAAAATAAAATATATTCAAAAGCGAAAATTCAAGTATTTTAGACTTTTTATAAATTCCACATCAAGAACATGAAATCTCCTTGGTAATAGAAAATATGAATGATTTGAATCAACATTTTATGCCTTTTAAAATAACTTTTACTAAATATTTTCATAGATGCTAACAGCTTTCCAAAAATTTTAAGTCCAACTTAGAGATAAGTTCAACTTTGTGAAACACCCCCCAGGTGATTGCGGAGGTGTGCTACATGCCGTCGCTCTGTTCTTCGGTGACTGTTCATGGGGTCTTCTAGCATGATGTGTTAAAGCACTCACGATTAACGTAACCTGTCACGATTCAGGAATCTTTGCTGAACAAACACTTCCCCTTAGTGTGCATCAACTCTATGTTGTTGACTCGTTATCGCTACGGAAACTCGCCTGACGCTGTCGCATGGCCAAGGTGAGGCACTGTACCCATTGCTCAGCGTTGGTTCCGTCCCGCGTCTTGAAGACGTACGTCTTCTGGTCCTCTGTGAAGATCTCAAAGGCCTTTGGAATGCTGCGGTCACGCCGACGCAACGTCTTGACGCTCTGCACCTTGCTTAGTTCAATGGGTAGGGTCCCTGTCATCTGCTGCAATGTTAACATTGAAGATGAAAGTTTCATTCTAGTCTTATAGTATATAGATATTGACTGCTTTGAGAGGCCTGGACCCAGGGAGCCCTCGGGTTCATGGCAGGATGTGCACGTTCCCTTGAACCTATAAAACAGCCAGACCTCGAATATTAAAGCGGTGGATATGTCTTTTATTATGCTGAATTGAAACAAAAATCTACCAAGAATTCTTACCTTATCCTTTTATTGAGTAAAGATTGGTTAAAACATCACGGAAAATCTGAGACACTGTCTGTTAATCTTCGCTGGAAAAATTACTGAAAGTTTCAATCATTTGGGAATCGCAGACAAAAAGCACTGTATGGTGTCCGTGCTTGCTCAAAGACAATTTTAACACGTAAACCAATGGGGATCGCAGCATGAGGGCATTTTATAATTATTATATCCCTCACAGAAAATTTCTATTATATACATTAGAAAAGAGCAATTCACATGATCAATCAAATTTCTACTAGAAGGGCAGATATCGCAGAAGCCTTCGGAATGCTGTAGTCAAGTCGATGCAAGGTCTTGACACTCTGGACCTTGCTTTAATAGCTCAAGGAATATAGGGTGCCTTGCATCTCCTGTAATGTAACACTTATATTATCATTATACTTACTAGGGCAATAGTAATTACTTTATCCTCCATAAGAAACGTCATGTATGAGCATAATTCAAGAACTTTTGATGCGATCAATCAAACTTCTTTTAGAAGAGCAAATCTAGGCCTTTAATACTGCGCAATACTGCGAGAGGAGTGATAGCTCAGTCGGTTGAGCAGTGGTCTCGTTATCCGGTGACCCGGGTTCAAATCCAAGTAGATGCGCTAGTGCCCTTTGGTAAGGCATTAATCCTCATTACCAGGTCCCTCGGAGAGGACCTTAAGCCATCGGTCTTCTGGTTGCTTTCTAACAAGCATTTATTGGTTTCTTAGCTGTCGGGTAAAATGGCCACCACTATCTATCACAATGTACTTGCTCCTGCAACTATTGCTATGGTCTACAGTGAATAACCTGCACTTACCCAATTCCTTACTTCACCTCAAACCATAACCCTACATCAAAATTTAAAAAAACCCATTGCAACCCTACCACTATATCTTTGATGGAATAAAGCCCCAAGCAAATGTCAACAAAGAAAATATCGGAACACCGCTGGAGCTGCACAAGCCTTTGCTTGCAGGAAGAACGCCATAGGCTCTCTTTTTAAGTTATATAACCACGATCCAATGTCCACAATCGACTACGAACCCCTAGGTTAGGGTTTGAATTGCTGCCACAGCACTCACAATAATTATGATTATCATCACCATTGTTATAAATCATAAAATTATCATTAATATGACAATTATTTTAATGAATTATTATCATTAATATTATTACGATTCTATTTTATTTTTCGGTAGTAATCGTAGTAGTAGTAGTATTAATAGTAGTAGCAGTAATCATAGTACATGCAGTAGTAATAGTTGTAGTAGTAATAGTAGTAGTAACAGCAGCAGCAGTAGTAGTAGTAGTAGAAGTAAAAGTCGTGGTAGAAGTAGTAAAAGTAGTAGTAGTAGTACAAGTAGTAACAGCAGCAGTAGTAGTGATAGCAGTAGCAGCAGCATGAGTAGTACTTAGTAGTAGTAGTAAATGTAGAAGTAGCAGCAGCAGTAGTAAAAGTAGTTACAGCAGCAGTAGTAGTAATATTAGTAGCAGCAGCATGAGTAGTAGTAGTACAAGTAGTAGTAGTAGTAGTAGTAGTAGTAGTAGTAGTAGTAGTAGTAGTAGTAGTAGTACTTAGTAGTAGTAGTATTAGTAATAATGGTACTAGTAGTAGTACTAGTAGTAGTAGTAGTAGTAGTAATAGTAGTAACAGCAGTAGTAGTAGTAGTAGCAGTAGAAGTAGTAGTAGTAGTAGTAAATGTAGAAGTAGTAGCAGCAGTAGTAAAAGTAGTAGTAAAAGTAGAAACAGCAGCATGAGTAGTAGTAGTAGTAGTAGTAGTAGTAGCAGCAGCAGGTGTAGCAGTAGCAGCAGTAGTAGTATTTCACACTCCTTCTCACCGATTTGTTCTTGCTGTAGATTAATCTCTCTCCAGCCAGGGTGAAGTAGCGTGTTTTCCATCTCCTGAAGAGTTTCCAGCGGACTTTCTTCTCCTTCAGCTGACCTTCAATGAGAGGTTGATCCCCTGCAATCAAATCTGAAATATATCATATGAATTATAATAACATTAAATATACTATTTACCTTTTACAGCCAACATCAAATTTTGTAGAACTTTGCAGGAATTATGAATATATCATGTATGTCCTAACTGTGAAATTTAAACATTAGCAGTGTCCTAGTATTCACATTTTGCAAGGAAACCCGTTTACCTTCTAGACCTCAACTCTCAAACACTACTGAGTTACTGACTGGCATCTTTTTTTCTTCGGTAAAAACATACATGAAATGAGCTGTAACAGGCACATGCGCATTTGTCTACATTAATAACCCACTATTTGTAATGGCCGAAATTAAACTGATTGAATCTTTGTGCAGCACAAAACGAAGGACCATTCCGTAAAAGGGTCTGAAAATTATACTATTACTTAGGTGATTGCAATCACTTAAGTTGATTCGACAACTAATGGTCGTTACTTTCCCATTAAGAGCCATTTTCAAGCCCTTTCGTTTTGAGGGAAGTTCTAAATAAGTATTGTCTTTCAAATGCCGTTGGAATTTAACCTTTTCATTTTGGGGACATAGTACCTTTAATAAAAACAATAATAATTATAAAAACAATAATAATAATAACAATAACAATAATACTAACAACTATAATAATAATAATTGCACTAATAATGACGTTAACGATAACACTACTACTACTACTACTACTAATTATAATGATGATGTATTTGATAGTTTCACAGCTAGTATCAAGGTGCGACTGCATTCAGGTACTACCCCAGTTCTCGCAGGGCTAGTGATTTTGGTTCTCACAGCATTCACAGCATTTCTTAACACAAAGAACCCAATTAACACCTGGGTGGACCGTACCACAGGTACTGTCTTGCAAACGGACATTAGTACTGTGCCGAGGCTCAAACCCATGACCTTCGCATCTCCAGTTAAAAATTATTAACCACACGACTACAACACCTCTTCATTTAAAGAAGGTATTTTGTGATTTTCTAGGTGCAATGCCTCACAATTTTCTTACACAATCTTGCCTGTGGGAAAAAATCTCCTGGGCTATTATACCATTTACGATAACATGGAGTACGGCTTAGCGGAGAAAATTGTTCAGTTTGGTTCAGGAGAAAATTTTGATTTTTAGCAACTTCAGAGCACAATTCATACACAAATCAGCCACATTAATTCTCACTCTAAAAGAGTACCGGTACCTGTGACAGTATATTTATTTATAAACAAGAAGACACCCGTAAAAACAGAAGGCTAATTCTACGAAGTACAGTATGAAAGGATTTAGAGGTCTCGACCTGGGCCATATGTCACAAACTTGCCATCAGTGACAATCCTTGCTTCTGATTGGTTATCAGCAGATTTTTCACTGATTTTTGTCATTTGTCATTGAAAAAAGGCTTTGTGAAACAGGTCCCAGGACTCTGCAGGAGTCACCAAAGACATAGTTTGTGCTTGAGTCCAAGGCACCGCATTGTGACGCTAAGTCTAAGGCCAAGGACGGGACTCCTGAATATTATTATCAAGGCCAGCCATGATTCCTTCAAGACTGAACTTTAACGGGTTGAACACATTTTCAAGTCTTTTCAAATTTACTTCATACAAATCAACAATGAAAAAAGAAAAGAAATAAGTAAGCAAAATTACAGGCAGAAAGAACATCAAGTGAAATTGTGCTCTGTAGGATTTTTTTTTAATGTAAAAAATCCAGAGCAAAACTGAGTTCTCCTTACAGTGTGTGTGCCAAACAGACAAAAAAATTCTATAACAGAGGAAGGCAAATATTCTTTTAACAAAAAGTGTGCTTTCTGAACAAAAAGAGTTATCAATGAGTGACAATAGGAGTGAGAGAAAAAAAATCCAATTCTAACACAACAAACGATATTTAGTCCACTTGAAACTTCCCAATAGGTTAAAATTTACACACAGTTGAACCACGACATAGGACCGAAAATAGTTTTATAGTACCTTCAGCATTCATTCCACATGACATTGAATCAGGTGCCCCAAGCTTCACCATTTTGTCTGCATCCGTAAGAAGTAAAACATAGTCCCTTATGAATAGTTCTATAGAGATATACCTTTACAGGGTATACTTTTTTTAAAGGCATCATAAGGAATAGAGGTGTTGAAACAATAAGCAAATAATTACTGAAGACCCTGGCCATGGGACACACTACTGGTTTTAATCGCAGAGGTGATCTTTGGGCCAATAATGAGGGGTCAGTGACACAAAGACTCCATTTAGACAAAAAGTGGTGTATGTGTCACTGAGCACTTGGGCCTTAAAGAGTTAAGTCTATGTTTCACTAGCCACTGACTTCAATGGGGTGTTGGGTGGAGTTAAGTCTTTGTGTTTCCTGGAAAGCCCACATTTTTCTGAACAGTTTGATATCAAATACTCATTTTGACAAAAAGTGGTTTATGTGTCACTGAGCACTTGGGCCTTTAAGGAGTTAAGTCTATGTTTCACTAGCCATTGACATCTATGGGGTGTTGAATGGAGTTAAGTCTTTGTGTTTCTTGGAAAGCCCACACTTTTCTGAACAGTTTGATATCAAATACTCATTTTGGCAAAATATGGAGTTACGTCTTTGTGTCACTGAACCCTCAATACCTTGCCTCACCTACCAGCTAGGGAAGATTGTATAGCCCCTGAGATGGCTATTTGTTGACAGTTGTCCACCCGCCAGATACGATTATTTGCTTTGCATCCCACATCAACAACACGTCTAGGTCTAGAGCCGACGTTAGGCCATTAAAAAAAATATACATGTTTGGCGTCCCCGCCCGCCCGCTTCCTTTTTTGAATTTTTGTTTTTGAAGAAAAAAACACATGAAAAACACTGCTAAAATGCATCTATTTCTGATTAAAAATAATTTTTTTTAAATGCCGGCGGCCATCTTGAAAAAAAAGCCTGACAGTCAGTGAAAATTTACCGAGCGGCCATTTTGAAGAAAAAAAAAGGGCCTCCTCCCTATTTTTGAAAAAAGTAGGACGCTAAACATGTTTTTTGTTTTGTTTGGCCTTAGGATGACTGCACTGCACTGCCCACTAGACATCTTCGTTGCACATACAAGCTTCGCATTGACCTATGTCACTAGTCTACGCATATCTAACATTGATATTTTACAAAAACCATGACCAATCATCTCCTAGTGTCTATGTCTATGCAGCTGTCTTCTCCCTCTTTAAAAAAATCTATTCAGGATCATTTGAACCATGTGCTAATTACGAACTGGTCTATAATTGTCCTAAGAGAGTAGGCCAGGGGGGGGGGGGGGGGGGGAGGGGGGATAGGGTAACTGTTTTGCAGTGGTAGTCTATGAAACAGCTAAGTCAAAATCCCCTCACTCATCTCCCCCACAAATCCATCTGATTAAAAAACCATTTAGCTCACCCATTTTATTTGGACTGCTGCAGAGAAAACACGTCCAGTTACATGTCTTGGTATTATAGGTGAACATATCATAGTAGCTGGCTCGACACAGCTGCCTTATCAAACCTTGTTGTACCTGTGACAAATAAGAAATGAATTTCACTGATAACAAATTAAACATAAATATGTGTGAGTGGATAATTCTGGTTTTTCAGTTTTAAACATCCAGTCAGGCTCTTGCACAATCATTAAAGATAAAGGTGAGTTCTGGTCATGCGATTGCATTGTGAAAGAAAAGGTGTGGAATGGATCAGAAAAAGTTGATCATGTAGCATGTAAGTATTGGTGTGTACCATACTGCAAGGTTCTGGAGACATCAAAATCATGATAAATTTGGCCCAGTCTTGGTAAAGTAACAAGCACTGTACACAGAAAGATGTATATGGGACTACACAAATGGTGTCAGGCCTACTTACATGTACCTTGATTTCCTTATCTTTCTATGCTCATTACTCAGCCAGTATACATTTTCTACCAAAATTGTTTGGCAAATGACATTTATTTGTAATCTTGAACATTCAGTGTAAGTTTTGTGTGGTTCTGTGAGAATTTATTTTCTTTTTTTACCAGAACTCAAGTTTATCTTGAACAACTAAGATCCTACCGGCAGCATTGTTCATCATAAGGTGGGTTACTTTATTAGCATAAATACATGTATAGCAAGGCTTGCACTCATGTTTAACTATTCAATTTCATCTCCATACAAATTTGCAATTCTAAAGCCCCACTACTTATAGCTACTTGCACCCTCTATACAGCCAACAATGCCTTAGCGGTACCCGTTGATCCCCCATGATGCCATTATTCTTATGTTAATTGAGAGCTGGTTTGATGAGATAACCACCTGTCAGTGACCCTGCAGGGAGGTCTAATCCCTCCATGCCAAACTAGTACAGAGGGGCTTTAAAAAAAAAAACAGACATAGTTTTTGGCAGTGTACATATGTTTCAAACATCAGACTTTTATCTGACAAACGTAGCAAAAGCGTTTCCAATTCGAGGAAGAAAAGCAATCAGTGTTGCGTACCCCTCCTCAAAATATTTAAAGACCGTCAATGACAGGTGGCTATCTCATTAACTCAGCTCTCAACTAACATAAGAAAAAGAGGATCATGGGGGACCAACAGGCACCGATTGGGGAAGTTTTCTATATAGAGGGAGCAAGTAGCTACAAGTAGGACAGTGGGGCTTTAAAGCCTGTCCTGCGAGGGTCTAAACATATTTCCAACCTTAGCTTGTGGGAAGTTTTGGGTGATGAGTTTGAGGAAGGTCATGTTGCCACCGACGGTCTTCTGCTTCTCCCAGCTCTTCTTGAGGCTCTGCACTGCGTTATCGTCCAGCGATACTGGGGTAGGAGAGGAAGCCTGCCACACAAAGACATGGTTACAAGGTTACGACATATCTGGGGGGTGTTTCACAAAGACTAATAATAATAATAATATTTCAGTTCTTGTATAGCGCATAATACGTCATGAAATAACATCTCTATGCGCTTCCAAAGAGCTTTGGAAATTATTACCCTAGCTTTAGCTCCGGCAGCCTTATCAGCGCACAGTACATTTCAAGGAATAATCCTACCAGGTACCCATTTACCTCACCTGGGTTGAGTGTGGCAATTGTAGATCAATGTCTTGCCAAAGGACATTAATGCAGCGGTGGGACTCGAACCGCGGACCTTGTGATCGACAGTCCGGTGGGGCATGGCAAGAAGTTGCAATCAATTGCAAATCCCCCAAATCAAGTGTAAGTCTTGCGATTAATTGAAAATTTGCAATTGATCACAACTCAACTTTCTTGCAACGCCCTTTAGTAAGAGAGAGAGAGAGGGGGACATAAAAGCTAGATCTAGTTAACTTAATTTAATTGTTAAAGCTTTAATCCTAACAAAATCGTAGGAAATTTAGGGGGTGTTGCAAGAAAGTTGAGTTGCAAATTTTGCAACTTGCAACCAATCGCAACTTTCTTGCAATGACCCCTATGACCGACTTTAAGTTGGACTTAACTATGGCAGGCCATTCATGCCACTAGTTGCTATCACCATTGATCTCTCAATTATGATCTTTAGATAACATTTTTTCCTTCTACAATGAACTATCAAAAAAGGTAAATTCTGTAGATTTGTTCAAACTTGTTACGTCCCTTGAGAGACCAATGCCAGTAAATGGTGAGAGCAAATAGTGGCTTGAACGGCCTGCCATAGTTAAGTCCAACTTAAAGTCGATCTTAGTCTTTGTGAAACACTCCCCAGTTCAAAATTTCCAAAGGCCTATTTGTAATCAACTCTGTTTATGAACAGCGCAATGCAACAGACACGGACTCAAATTTTCTAAAAGAATTTCTCCCTCTCTTTTTGTTCATGTAATGTGTGTAGATCACACCATCCTGGTTTAAAAGATGATACAAGAAATTTCAGGGAGACAAGTTGAAGGGGAAACTGCTACAGGTTAAAGTTTCATCAATTCATCCTGCTGTTGGACTTTTTAAGGAGGACAACCAACAACAAAAACATTTCAGGGATTTAACTGTGCATATTCTTACTTGGAGATGTAAATATTTGAGATGTATCCATGGCAACATTTGTTTGGTTTCCATGGAGAATGGCAGGGTGCTGTAGAGGCAATGAGGTTCCTTTAACGAGCAGAAGAAGTCCAGCCTCCCTACCGGTCTGTTCCTTATGTCCTCTGGAAAGAAAAGGAGAAGAAATATTGAAAAACAAAAACATTCGAAATTAAATGGTGTGAATGGAGTATGCAAAGATGGTAAAGTTTGGACCTGGCATCATCAACTATAAAATAACCTTGTGTCTTAATACTATAATGTAGTTAGAAATCCACAATTTCCTCTTTCTCCATTTTTTTTGCAAGTGATACTCTTCCTGTCTTTTTTTGTAGTTATTGTTGAACTGAGGGTTACAAGTGTGTTGCAGCTCTCCTGTATCAAATTTATGTTAAATATGCATAATTTCTTTCATACAAATTGTATCGTTGGCATTTTAATGTGCTTCTGGCTCTATATCCTCCGCACAGTCATACAATCTATTGCTTCCGGCTTTATTTTATCAAAGATGTAGGATTCGGGTCAGTTACAGCGTTTTGTTCAGGCATGAAGTTAAAAATTTGTTTGACGCTGGAACATGTGTCCTATAACCAATGTCTTGGTCCTGTATTGCATCAATTAATAATAATGTTTGGTTCTTGTATAGCGCATATCACATTATAACACCTCTTATGCGCTTCCAAAGAGCTTTGGAAATTATTACCCTGGGTTTAGCATGGCTGCCATTACAGCGCTCTAGCATTTCAAGGAATTTGTTCCTGCCAGGTACCCGTTTACCTCCCCTGGGTCAAAAACCTTACGGATGCTAACCAAAGTCCCAACTTCAGGTGTGGATCCAACAGTATACCTAATCCTGACTTTTGCCCTAAAGCTAACCCCTGAAGCCAACTACATTACTAATCTTAAAGCCCAGCGAATGCATATATGTCGCGGAAGCAAATGTCCAATAACCTTGGAGGCATGTCTGATAATAATAATAATAATAATAATATTCTTTTAAAGTCCACTCCAAACTTTATTAAACCGAAAATGGAAATTCTTTTTGACCAATTGATTGTGAGCCCGGCAGCCACTGAGCAGCGCCAGATCGACGTTGCTCTATCCCTTATTGTTGAACGCCAAACAAGGTAGCAGCAACTCCCGTCTTGTAACGTCTTTTGGGATGACGCGGCCGGGGTTCGAACCCACGACCTCCCGGTTGTGAGGCGGACGCTCTACTGACTGATAATGAATGACTGACTGACTGACCTTGCACTGTGCATTCCTCTGGGATGGGAATCCTATCTCTGATAGAATCCATGTAACTGCTCATTTCTCTCTGCCTCTTGAACAGGTACTGCTGCAAGCTGCTATCTCGATTACTCCCGCCGCTCGTCATTGAAAGTCCAACACTCAACCGAGCACCGTCGTTGATCCCTGGAGAGTTCTGCGACGTTGGAGACGTTGGCGATTGCGTGGTCGTGCTCGAGGGTGAGACTCTGCCCTGTAGGGATGTCCTACGTGTAGGCGTGGAATTACCATTCGCTTCAGCGTGAGTTTGTGCCGAGGATGGCGGGGGAGACTTCGGCGAAGTTGCACTTTCGTTCTCGGGAGAAGTCGTCAATGAAACTTGAAGATTTAGGCTTCCTTTGCTGGCCCGGTGCTGCCTGTTGTTTATCTTGCGTTCGAATTCCGACTTCCTCGTAGGTGATGTCGTCATCGTCTGTTTGCGCGGCCCTGACTTGAGCGCCGCTGTGTTGCTCGCACTCGATTGCACGCTCCCTTTGCTCTCGCTCCTCCCGGCCATCTCCAGGACACCCAGACTGTTTGAGTTGACACGCCCGACGCCGAGAGGCGTGGTGTGGTGTAGGTGCAAGGCTTGTTCTGAATATGCGTGCCCCGGATGCCGTAGGGGCTGCAAGGAACCCTGCATGTCGCTGCGTGTGTGAGGGCGCCCTTGGGCTTTGCGATACAATTTCTTCCTCTCTTCAGACATTTGACTGATATTGGTGGCGCTGAATGGCCTGTTATCCTGGGATAGATGTCTTGGTTCAATCATACTCACTGGTCTGTGCAGCCCATGTTCACTGTAAAGGAAAGAACATTTGTAACAGCAAGTTTAAATAAACTGGCATTTGCAAGAAACAACCAATACTAGTGTAAAGATATGTGATCACTGTACACATAAACCTCATTTGGCATACAAATTATTTTCATAGACAGATTTTGCAATACATGTACACTTACATTGCTCTGAGTAAGGAAGAAAATGTGGTATATCTTTTAATTTCTTAGGCACAATTAATGGTCTGTGAAATGAAATTTATGATACATACAGAAATTAAAAGGTTTAAGTACAGGCATCATACATATTAAATAAAGTGAAAAAGAGTATCAAATTTTCTTTTGTATATTTCTTTAAAAACAAATCTCTTAAATATGGATTCTCAAGATTTCAGAAGGACTAGAGCATCAGTTTCCATGTACAGAAGGCAATAATTTGCTGCTACCACTCCTGGTGGAAATTCCATTAATGTGTGTACAAGTCTGCACACAGCAATACCTCCTAGTCTCTGAGAGTCTCCAAGTGAGGAAAAAGTGAGAAAAGGAATTTATCATATGGCGGAATGGATGGAAAGTGCAAAGCATTACGTAAGGCCTGTTGGTCATAAAACTGAAGGCCAATCCTGGTGATCGACAACACCTGTTATTGTGTAAAAGCAACTGAGCGGTGTAGAATGCCCCATGAGACATCTCTCCTACGCGTCTTTAAAGGTAATGCAAGTTTTGGGAAATTTTGAAAATTGGATGGAAAGTAATTCTTTACAATTTTGATATATCTGGATGCCCCTATGGATGTATAAGAAAATTTAGCCCCTAAACCACTTCTGCTTTCGAGAAATTGAATAATAAAAAATTTACCCGTGCTCCCAGTAAATTTCAAATAGCGCCTAAGGCAATTCCATAGTAGCTACGACCATGAAAATCTCAGAATATGTCGTTCTGATATATAATTTTCAAACGGGAATAGCAAATCGGTCAATCGTAGTCAAGAAACATTGTTTTAAAGCTTAAGTAATATGAGTCTTGAGAGGGCCCTATACAACATGAAGAGTTTATTATTTACAATTTCGACAACGATCATTGAATATTGTAAAAGCGCATGTGCTTCCAATAACGACCCCATATCAAAACGTTGTATTACCTTTAAAGCCAGTTATTATCATTGTTATTATTACCTGCCCACCGTGTCCCTCTGCAGCTGTTGGACTATCATACGAGCCGCTGTGGAATTGCTCTGGCTCTGCATGCTGATCTGTCGTATGTACGGACCCAGGATCCCCTTGTGCCGGTCCCCTATGCTCTTGATCTCGATCAGGATGGCGGGTAATGCGGTCTGGTCCACGCAGGCAAGTTCCTGGACTAGGAAATCGATACAGTCCTCACCAGCCTCCTGCGAAAGGCATAAAAGAAGCAGATACGATTAATAGACTGTTCAGACTATGGATGTTCGTACAGAAATCGTATAAAGAAACGTATAAAGAAACGTATAAAGAAATGTATAAAGAATCGTATAAAGAAATGTATAAAGAAACGTATAAAGAAACGTATAAAGAAATGTATAAAGAAACGTATTAAGAAACGTATAAAGAAACGTATAAAGAATCGTATAAAGAAACTTATAAAAAAACGTATAAAGAAACGTATAAAGAAACGTATAAAGAAACGTATAAAGAAACGTATTAAGAAACGTATAAAGAAACGTATAAAGAAACGTATAAAGAAACGTATAAAGAAACGTATAAAGAAACGTATAAAGAAACGTATAAAGAAACGTATAAAGAAACGAAAAAGAAATGTATAAAGAAACGTATAAAGAAACGTACATTAAAAGAAGCCCATAAAGAATCATTGTATAGCGAAAGGAGCGTACAGACCATAACAACTTTAAGTTTCGAAGAAGTCAGTTGACATGACAGCTGGTCATTCATCAGTGCGCACTCATGCTGAGCCCGCTAGTGTTCTTTGGCAAGACATTAATCTACATTTACCACTCTCCACCCAGGTGTTCAATGGGTACCGATAGGAAGGAATTCCTTGAATGCTTTGAGTACCGATACCGGCAGCCAAGATAGAGCCAGGGAAATATTGAAGCGCCCTCAGCACCTTGTGGGATGAATTTCTTTAAAGCCTGTCTGCACTAGTTTGGCAAGGGGGATTAGACCTTCCTGCAAGGTCACTGTCAGGTGGCTATCTCATCAAATCAGCTCTCAATTAAGAAAAAGGGGATCATAGGGAACCAACAGGCACCGATTAGGCATTGTTTGCTATATAGAGGGCGCAAGTAGCTATAAGCAGCGAAGTGGGGCTTTAATACATTCATCATCATCATAATCATCATCATCATTACTATTTCTATTACTATTACTACTACTATTAATTATATTACTATTACTATAAATACCAAAATTACTCTTACTCTTACTAGTACTTTTACTATTACTCTTACTATTACTCTTACTATTACTATTATCATTATCAAGGGTAAACTTACAGGACTCAGCCTGCCCACAGCACCAAATATCTTGCCAGCCATGGAGAGCAGCCCGGGCTGTCTCCTGATCCCGGCCTGCAGCTTGGCGAGGCAGAGTGTGAACGGAGCTGGGTCGATGGATGCGATGTCGACCAGGGCTGAGAGCACCGTCTGGGAGGTGGTAGGGTTGTTCAGGTTAGCCACCAGGACAGGGACATAGTCCTTCAGGATCTGGGCAAGGAGATACAATGGGTGGCTTAGTTTGAAAGCGAGTGAGTCATCAGTTTCCACATGCAGAAGGCCATAATTCGCTGACACCAGACTTGGTGGAAATATGATTACAAGTCTGCACACAGCAAACCTGTAGGTCCATCAAGAAATACCCTTTCGTCTCTCGGAGAGTTTTCGGGTGAGGGAAAAGTGAGATAACGACTTTACCTTGTGGAGGAATGGATGAGGAAATACAAAGCATTACATAAGGAATTTTGGTCATAAAACTGAAGGCCAATCCCGGTGATTGACAATGCCTGTTATAGGGTAAACACCTGAACAGTGTGCAAGTTCCCAAGAGAGCCCACTACTATGCGTCTTTAAGAGTAGATATTACACCTACATGTTCTCTGTGTATGTGTGTATCTCTTTCTCTGTCTTTCTCTTTGTCTCTCCTTCTCTCTTTGTCCTCTCTCTCTCTCTCTTTTACCTGTGCCATTATTTCAAACAATATATATTCCTCCATCTGTTTCTGTATACATGTCTGCCCCCTTCTGTCTCTCCCTACCCCTCTCTTTTCTTTCTTCTTTCTCTCTTTCTCAATGAATCTTTCTTTTTCTTTTCATCTCATTGAATTATTCAATGCATTAAACTCTGGCAAGGTATGAAACTAACTGCTCTCATCACATGATTGAAAATGGGAAATCAAGGGCCCGTTTCACAAAGCCTTTTTTCAGTAACAAATGACAAAAATCAGTGACAAATCTGCTGATAACCAATCAGAAGCAAGAATTTCAGTAGCTTTAAACAAAACCTGTCATTTGTCACTGATGACAAGTTTTTTGTGAACCCCCCCCCCCAGAACAAAACAATTGTAATTCAACTGAGGGGTGTTTCACAAAGATCATAAGTTGAACTTATCTCTAAATTGGACTTAACAATTATGGAGAGCCGTTAGCATCTTTGAAAATATTTTGTAAAAGTTATTTTAAAAGGCATATTTTATTATGATGGGAGATTTCATGTTCTTGATGTGGAATTTATGAAAAGTCTAAAATACTTGAATTTTTGCTTTTGAATATATTTTATGTTAAGGCTACAAATGGCTCTCCATAAGTCCAACTTAGAATTAAGTTTGACTTAGGATCTTTGTGAAACAGGGCCCTGGACTAACTTTAGGTTTCCTTTTAGCCATGAGTGCCATGAGTTGGAGGATGTTGGACTTTTCGTTCTCATCACAGTCTGGTAGAATGGAGACCAGGTCTGGAAGACAGTCCTCAATGGGGCCAGGATCTTCAGTGTAGATCTGCGGCAGGATACGGGTTAGGGATCTGTTGCCTGGGAAACGTAGAGGAAAAATTGACCAACTTCTTTGCAATAACAACATATGCATTTACTTTCATCACAAATAATTAAAGAGATATATTAAAAGGATAGGTGAAATTGGAAAGTCTGTTGAATTTGGTCATTGGTATCTTGTTCTTTATCAGGAAACTGATTAGATAAACACTCTTTAAATTTCTTTACACATTTATGAAAATCAAGAAGATTATTTTATTTCTGTGTTTATATATTTATATATATACATTATCGACACGAACATGGACGTCGAGAAGACGTTTTGTTCCGTATTTTTCATCAATCCAATAACAGTACTGAAAGTATCTGTTCACGTAAATGTTAAAAAGATAAAAGTCTATTAAAGTGAATCCTATCACAAAACAAAACAATAGGTGTACTCAACTAGGAAATATCCAGGAGCGTACCGTAGTCAGTTTGTGGGAATAGTAACATACACTAATCATTACAGGAGGAAAACAGAGACATCCTTTGCTGTATTTGTTCAAAATACATGTACATAGTATAAGCAGATGCAGACTCTCTATATTGAACCTCGCATTATTAATATGCCCTACATTTATATTACATGTGCAGGGAAAAAATACTTTAACAATTTCGGGGGCTACTTTCAAGCTTGCTTGCATAAAACAAACACTCTTTATTTTGTTTTGCATTGAACTCTATGCAATTTTTTGGGGCTCTTTTATGACTTTCGGGGGGCTCTTTTTAGCATTTTGGGGGGTTAATTCGCCCTGAGTCCCCGTGTATTTTTTCCCCTGGTGTAGAGATCTACCTTTAGTGATGCTCTGTATGATAGCTCTGCAGTGCTCTGCAAGCAGATGTGCATTCTCTATAGCAGCCAGGGCAAGATAGCTAGACACGTTCCTAATCAGATCTCGATTCCCGTGACGCAGGAAGCGTATCGCCACCGGAAGAGCCAGCTCCATCACGCTCCGCTTGCCGTAGTTTTGCTGAAATCAAAAGGAATTGAGAATATTTGATAGTTTCAGGGAAAAAAATACTTACAAAATTTTGGGGGCTACTTTTCAAGCTTGCCTGCATCATTGCATGAAAATAACACTCCTTGATTTGTTTTGCATTGAACTCTATGCAAATTTTTTTGGGCTCTTTTGGGCATTTTGGGGGCTAGTGCGACCCGAGCCCCCGTGAATTTTTTTCACTGGATCGTTTGGTGGTATAACATAATACTGGTGATAATTGCTGCATGCTAAATACACTACTCGTATCGAATTCTTAAAGCTCACCTGTATTAGTTTGGCCAGGGGGGATTAGACCTCCCTGCAAGGTCAATGACAGGTGGTTCAAATCAGCTCTCAATCAATATAAGAAATAGAGGATCATGGGGGACCAACAGGCACCGATTAGGCATTATTTGCTACATAGAGGGAGCAAGTAGCTACAAGTAGTACAGTGGGGCTTTAATTAAAACAATGGACCACAGACAGCACCTTATAAAACCCTTAGCCTATCAACCTAAACCCTTGCATGCTAAGAACCCACTGCACTATTCGTATAAGAGTAGGAGGAAATCCCGGTGTAGTGGTCCACCTGCACACCCTAATCAGGCCGAGTATATATCTGCAAGAATCTTCAGTATTGAAGGAGGCAGATTATCTTGAAGAAGAAGAAGAAGAAGAACTTAATAGCCCAAACCCCAAACCCAAAACCCTATCCCTCTATCTTTGAAAGAGTATGGCCTGGGGGCGTTATTTTTTTATGCGGCACAGATTGGGGCTTTTTTTTAAAAGGGGTCTTGATTTACAGACTAATATTGGTCGTGTGCGTACTAGAGAGTATAAGTAGTAGAGGTCTGTTTTTAATAGTGTTACATTATTTTAATCCACTACCGCATGGAAAATCATTACATCAACAATTAAAATCAAATTGGAAATCTGAAGAGGAGGCAGCACGTCAATAAGGAGAACATCACAATAATTAGTCAATGAAACTTAACTAACTTAAACGAAGAGGAATGTTATCTAAACACATAGTTCGCGATGGATATACAAACTTCTTCGCAGCGCTAATGCGCTAGCTAACATGACTAGTCTCACGTACGTGCAGACACTATTCAGAAGGGAAAGAACGTATTTCCCATAGGTTTAACACGCGCCATGCCCCAATCTGTGCCGCATAAAAAAATAACGCGGCCTGGGGGGTGTTTCAAAAGTATGGAGAGCCATTTGTAGCCTTAAAATAAAATATATTCAAAAGCAAAAAATCTGTATGACCTGAATCAACATTTTATGCCTTTTAAAATAACTTTTACAAAATATTTTCGAAGATGCTAACGGCTTTCCATAATTGTTAAGTCCAACTTAGAGATAAGTTCAACTGAGGATCTTTGTGAAACACCCCCCAGGTTCATAATTGGTTTGACATGACAGAGCATGCCTCAAGAATGCTATAGAAAGACTGAAACTGTCTTACACTGCCTTATTTCTACATTACACTTATAATGTTACTTCATTTTTCCAATGCCTGTTTCATTATGTCAATCACAGTTACCTCCGAGGAAAGAAAATTTGCAAACACGACATGTGCGCAAAAGTTTCCATTAATACATTACGCTTATGTTATTTCATCTTTCCAGAGGCGGCTTAAAGGTATAGACCAGTTCTGATCATGCGATTGCACTGTGAAACAAACGTTGTGGAATCAATTAGAAAAGATTGATCATCTAGCATATAGGTATTGGTGTGTACTGCAAGGTTCTGGAATCATCAAAGTGATAAGAAATTTGGTCCAGTCTTGGAACAGTTACAAGCACTGTACACAGAAAGATGTATATGGGACTACTCGATATCTATCCAGGCCGGATAGATATGATAGTTTACTAAATGTATCCATTAGAAGGCGGATTCCCCGGCAAAATTTATATCATCACGTATTAGTCAAAACATATTCTTTCACATGATTGGTAATAAGAGCTTCCATATAAATTTTTTTTTAAGGGGGGCGTTTCCAAAACTGGTCTATACCTTTAAGGTAGTGGACTGTCTTTGTGTGTGTACGAAGCCTTACCATAAACAAGCAGCTCATGATGTCTGAGGCGATCTTGGCATGGGGTGGATCCTCATCTCTTGTGGTAAGCTTGAGATTGTGATGAAGACAAGACTGCCAGAGGGACACCAGGGCTTCTACATGCTCTTCAATGGAACCAGTATCCCTGTCGAAATAACATGAAAATAGAACAATAACAATAACAACAACAACAATCAGGGAGAAAATGAATCAAAACATTTTGGGGGCTACTTTTCAAGCTTGCTTGCATGAAAAATAACACTCTTTAATTTGTTTTGCATTGAACTCTATGCACATTTTGGGGGCTCTTTTTTACTTTCGGGGGCTCTTTGGGGCATTTCGGGGGCTAATTCGCCCCGAGCCCCTGTGTATTTTTTCCCTGACAACAATGATCATGATGTTGATGAGGGTGATTGTGATTGTGATGATGATGATAAGGTGATCATAATGATGTTAATGATGATGGTGGTGATGATGGTGAAGATGATGTTGATGGTGATGATGATGATGGTGATGGTGATGATGATGAAGATGATGGTGAAGATGATGGTGAAGATGATGATGGTGATGATGATGAAGATGATGATAATGATGATGACAAGGTGATCATAATGATGTTAATGATGTTAATGATGATAGTGGTGATGATGATGATGGTGATGGTGATGATGATGATGATGATGTTGATTGTGATGATAAGGTGATTCAATGAGAAACAATTTTCAAGGGAAACAAATGTGGCCTTTGTAGACAGGTGGTCACTAAAGTAGTGCTGTAGCCTAACCGCCGAACCGAACGGAATTTCGCCGAACATGGCACTTCCGAACCGAACCGAACCGAACCGAACGCAAAGGCCTGGTTCGGATGTTCGGCAGAAATATATAAAAGTTTTTGCAAGCTAATGAACTTGTCATTTTGTACCTAATTTTCATGTCATGATTGCTCATTTTATATTTACTTTTTTCCCATTTTCCGGCTTTGTGATTTATGCCTATCCAGTGGTGGGCGCGACTTCACTGTCGCCATTTAAATCCCAAATCCTGACCATGCTACGTCGCGATCGCAAGCCATAAACAAGAATACATGTGCGTGATCAAAATATGTTCAGCTCAAACCCATTCAACAAAAAATTAATATTTTAATTGTAACAATATCGGACAAATTTTACAATATAAATAATGAAATAAATATATATAATAGTATGGTATTTATTTAGGAAAAATAGGGATTTTATATTTTTCCTATTAAAAATAAAAACTTATACAAAACAGTTATTGACGAGCCTGAAATTCTATTCAAGATGGCAGTTTTCATGACTCTAACATTAGACAACAACCGTCTCGGAAAATCTTTAAAAAATATCATTTATTGACAAATTGAAAACATGATTCTTTTAAAGGGATAGTCCACCCCAGGATTTTCTTTAGCTGACGATATACTATATAGACCTAATAATACCATGAAGAATGATACAAGTCTCATTAAAATCCATGATCACATAACGAAGATATATCGACTTTTTTATCGAAAATCAGCCGCCCCCCAAATGCAAATGCGTTACATGGGCATGAAACGATCGCCAAAAAATAACCGATAGTATCGAAATTGTGACGTATGTTGCGAGCTGCCTTCTTATTTCGCAGACATTCACTTTCGCTCGCGGTACACTGTTATCGCACTGACACGACGAATCATGAATGAAAGTGAAAGCGAAAGTGAATGTCTGCGAAATAAGAAGGCAGCTCGCAACATACGTCACAATTTCGATACTATCGGTTATTTTTTGGCGATCGTTTCATGCCCATGTAACGCATTTGCATTTGGGGGGCGGCTGATTTTCGATAAAAAAGTCGATATATCTTCGTTATGTGATCATGGATTTTAATGAGACTTGTATCATTCTTCATGGTATTATTAGGTCTATATCGTCAGCTAAAAAAAATCCTGGGGTGGACTTTCCCTTTAAAATTGAAAATAAAACACGATTCAAGACGGAAATACGAATGTAAGTAGTAGTTTTCTTCACAAATAATTACGTTTAGAGCAGTTTTTAATGTGAAATTCGTACTGGTCGGAAGCAGTTCGCAGAGGTCCTCCGTGCTGGTCGGGCCCGGCAGGCTGGCCGGCCCGCCCAGTGCCGACCGCTGTGGCTATAACGTTGCTTGCTATTATATTGCCGAACTCTGCCGAACCGAACCGAACACGAACATAGTGTCTGACTTACAGCACTACACTAAAGCAGGTTTGACTGTACAACAAATTTGGATTTTCCATCATTACTTTTACGACATGGACAATGCAAATTTTGACTCCCATTCCCATAATTACATGTACCCTTTCAAACTGACCTGATTGCTGTCGTGACTCTTGTGATGCAAATCTCCACAACGGCCTGGTCGTTGTCGCTCCTCACATAATTCTCAGAGGACGCTATCTCCTGAATGCAGTAGAGGGCAGCAGACAGGTCGTGGACGATGTCGGAGTCCGGTACAGAGAAGAGATCTCCGGCCCGCGAGAGATCTCTTCGGGACAGCACTTGGCTGAATAGTTCGTGCATTATGGCATAGTTTTGTCAGTCACAGGTTTCTTCTTCAACTTCAAGGTGCTTTTGATAGGGCATATCAGGTGTAAGGCAGAATTTTTCTTTTAACAATAGGTAATAAAAATGTTCACATTTTGACACTCAGCTTGACACTCAGCTTGATCATATGCAGTATGCTAATTTAGTTTCCATCTCTGCAAATTTCCCTTTGAACCTGGTGAAAACAAAACAAAACAAAACAAAATTAAACAATGTCTAATTTCAAACGGGTGGTAAAGCAAAATACTTTTTGCCAATACCCTAGTTCAGGCCTATTGGTTACAATTAAAAGATTACGACGGCATGCAGTCACAAACTCCCAATCATGCTGGGAGGCAGACCAAGAGCTTCAGTTTCTGATGTCGACGGTTCTTCCACTGAGAAAACGTCTGGCTTCACTGACCGCCTCGATACAGTGATTGAAGTGTATTGTATAGGGATGTTATGCAATGCAGTTTGTGTGTGATTGCCGATCTCATCGCGCACAAAATGCAGAAGCTTCATGAAAATGCAGATTACCTGAAAGTAAGTCCCTATATATTTATGTTTTACAATGATTTGTTTTTAATCATCAATTTTTATCTTCTAGATCTAGTCTAAATCAAACTGTTAAGTCTAGGCCTACTAGATAAAGGAAAACCGAGGGCAAAGTTTTCGTCAGACTTGATCTGGCTAAAATCCTTAGTTAATAATAATCCCTCCCCCCCACTTGTGCGTGTGGCAAGAGTGTCTGTGTATGGGGAAAGTTGACAAATGTCAGTTTTATTAAAGAAGCTGAGCGAAAGGTTTCAAAAGGCTTTTAACCTAAATAATGTTGGTATCATTGCAAAGTTAATGTTACAATCTTTCTAATAGTTCATATTTAGTTATCAAAAATTGTTACAGAATTCACTTATCTGCTATTAAAAGTGGTGAAATTACTACCCGATTATTCCGCCCTCGATCGGCCCGCTATATTGTGACGTACGATTTGTGACGTAGGAGGTTGGGCACATGAGCGCGAGAGTGCTCCCAAGAGCTCTCACACAACTCTCGCCTGCATGCATTATACGTATACAAACGCCATTCGAACGCTAAATATCTGATCAAAATGTCCGAGCTCGAAGAAGAGGTTTTACTCGATTTAGAATTTGAAGTTGATGAGGACAGCTCCACAACTAGTGACAGTGGTACTGATAGTGACGATGATGATGATGATGGGGGTGTAGGAGAGATGGAAAAAAGAGAACAATTCAGAGAAGACGGCGTCGATGCTGGTGCAAGTCCAGTGATAGTATATCAGCGCGAGCTGGCTGAGCTGCCAGCTGCCGCTCAGCTCCTCCGGCCCCGCTCAACTGGCGATCGATCTGTCATGCACTTTAATTGTCACTGGGGTGACTGGGCGAGACATTTTCGAATTTGTCGGATGTGTAGGGCTCTTAAGCAAATTTCACGGATAAGAAAACAAAGACGATCAGATGTGAGGTTACATGTATATTTGGCGAAAATCAATTACAAATATGCACCATTCATAAATAGAACTGCAGCTGCAGGACATAAACATGCAAAGGGAAGCTCGCGATTCACTCATCATATGGTCTCCGTATATAATCAACAGCAATCACTATCACGCCAAGGGCAAGGCATGATGACTGAACAAATGCAAAACATCTCAGCAAATTACACAGAATGGAAGGGTATTTGGACAAATCGAATTGCATGATTCACCCCTCATATTATATAACCTAAATTTGCTTAATATTATATGTAATTACATGATTTCTAGAGATTGTTATTCCACTTTCTTGTCAGGATATGAAGCATGCAAAGTCTGGATAATGTATACGTATAGGCCTATGCAAAATACCGCACGCGAGCTGTGCGAGAGGCGAGCTTGGGGCCTAGAATTGCGATCCTGCCCAACCAATGGCATAATCGGCCTACTGCGCGAACAAACTGTTCAAGCCAGGAATAGAAGTTTGAGGAGGTTCTTGGAAAAAG
>JAVYIG010018054.1:0-22849 GCA_035222895.1 Strongylocentrotus droebachiensis
AGAGTGAGAGAGAGAGAGAGAGAGAGAGAGTGAGAGAGAGAAAAAGGGTAGTTTTGAGCCAAAATTAGAGGTACATAACATCATGAAAATATATATTTTATATCTATACCAAAACGGATCACACAAAGATCATCGACTGAAAGAAGAAAGCTATACTGAGTCTTCAAACGGAAATATAAAGATGACTTACACTCCATGTAGGTCTGGCTCAGCCCTGCTGATCAGCCTAGCAACAAAGTCTGTATCCGTGGACAGGTGAACGTGCCTCTCCTCCCTGCATAGTCTCAGGCCCTCGTACACCGCTGGATTGTAACCCTTCTCTGAGCATGGCTTGATGTCGCCAAATAGAATGTTGAAAGCTGTCATGACCTTGGCTTTGCAGTCTGTGCAGAATCTGAGAGGACGGCAATGGATTGTCCAATTACTATATTATAATACTAATATAGGATGTAGACACTGTTTTAAACAACCAGGGGGGCGTTTCACAAAACTTGTCATCAGTGACAAATGACAGATTTTGTTATGAGCTACTGAAATCCTTGCTTCTGATTGGTTATCAGATTTGTCACTGATTTTTGTCATTTGTCATTGAAAAAAGGCTTTGTTCAACGGGTCCCACAGCATCTTAAGCATAAAATTGCCCTTTCTACTGTCCTAATGCATCATTCTGTAGTTAGCCGATCAACAAAAGATGAATACATTTGACTAGTTCTCTGTCACTCTCGAAAATATTGAAGTATTTTCTTTCTTTGTATAAACCTGACTTTAAAAAAAAACGTTATAAGAGGATGCATTCTACTTCCTAATCACAACTTGAACATCATTTCACACCTCGTTCTCCACATATTGTCAGAAACTGCCTAAAGAGAAATGCCAGTGGCAAAATACAGTGACATAAGCTTTGGCATGCAAGACATTTCTGTATCTTACAACACATATAGCCTTTATTAAATATATTTGTGGCTTCCACCCAGTAAATAAGATCGATTGATCGTTGTTATACGGTTTTCATGAGTAAATGTAAATTTAAATCTTTCTTATAAATGTATTCATGAATTGGCACAAATTTATCTGCAAGAACTAATCCAGGAATACAAACCCTCATGTAATCTGCGGTCATCTTCAAAATTTAACCTCGTGTCTACTTCGGGGTCAACTCTTTCTTATGGTCATCGCTCTTTTTTGCAAAGCTTTGGCTGAACTTTGGAACAAACTACCTTTACATGTCTAAAACTGTCAGACTGTCAACCAATTCAAAACTTGTCTGAAGACACATTTATTCAAAATTGCTTTTGATGATTAACTTATTCTGTTTACATTGACGTATATTTCATACGTATTGTAATTTGTAGGTTTATTTGTAATTTTTTGTTTTGTTTAATATGTAATCGTTTATCATTGTATTTTGTTTATTATAGCGCTTAGAGACTTTGGTGGTAAGCACTTTATAAGCACTGTTTATATTATTATTACTGTGCTTTGTTTGATCTCATGTTTGACCTTATGTTTGATCTCATTTTTATTTTTGTTACTATATATGCATGATTTATTGAATAAAGAATAGATTTTATAATTTTTGTGTTTATTATAAGTTTTAGTTGGTAATTTTAAGTCAGACAATGGTGCGCTTAGAAAACACCCGTATTAAGCGCCTAATAAATGTTATGTATTATTATTATTATTACAGATACCCCCCCCCCCCACTAACTAATCATATAAACATATAATAATTTGTATTGTGCTATGTTAGTTTACCCTCGTCACAAGAGAACATGCCTTTTTTAATTAAGAACTTACCTGTGCTTTTGGAGGTAGCTCTCTGTGGTTTGTAAGAGCCCTTTCTCTGATAGAATGGTTACCTCTTCTCGACATGGTTTCTTCATCAGCTCCCACACATCTATCCATACTCTGTCAAAGCATTTTTTTTTTAAAAGAGAAAAGATCATGAACTCTGTATGAATACGACATCTTTACCCGTGTTCACTTTGTACGAACAGACCAGTTTACTAAACATATTTAAATTCATGAAAGTTTCTTTCCTGGGGAACTAGTGATAAGGTATTCCATTAACCTGTTGATAACGAATGAACGCCAGAAATTAGAATTCTGGGCCCGTCTTTTACAAAGAGTTGATATCAATCGCAACTATGTACATAAGAGATAGGAGACTGCAAACTTGCGAGTGATTGGAGGACATACGATTGATTTGGACCAATCGCAACTCTTTGTAAGACGGGGCCCTGCATGCATACAAAGCTCGTTAGTATGTGTCGACAAGCAACAGCAAGCTTTCAGGTTGTCAAGAAAAACCTTTATTAAAAAAGCATGCATGAAATTTAAACATGTTACTAAACCGGTCGGTCTATCAAATAAAATCATTGGATACAGTGTATGTTTGGAAAGAAAATCATCAATCCTGATATCCAAAGCTGAAGAATTCAGTCGAAGTAGGGAAATATTGATGGTAATTACTCACTCAATTCCACAGTTTGGTGGGTGCACTTATATTTCTGTTTGAAATTAGAGTTTTAGCAAAGTGAGGTGAATCAAATATTGTGTGCTAAGCAAAAGTACGCTGACGAAGAATCCACACAATTAAACAAAATGTTTTGTTGTACTACCTGAAGTAATACCACTGATAACAATATTGGTGAAACATGCACCGTGCATTGTTGAGTGGATGGAGGTAAAAAGGGGTTATTTGAAATGTCTTTTTTTTAATGAAATGTACAACATTTTTTCATGGTTCATCACATGCTCTTCTGCTGGTCACAGACAGACTGTGGCATGTGAAAGGGTGACATTTTGAAATCTACCAATAAAATGAGTAGATAATAAGTCAAGCAGTCCACAGTACAAACAATGCAAAAGTATGACTTGAGTACTTACGATATTTGCTTTGTTTTATGATTATCTAGTGAGTGGAGCGGACATCGTCGCTTCTTGTTTTTTTGCAAACTTTCTATTAGCTGTTTCTGTTTATCTCTGCAAGGCAATTGTGGGGGAAAAAAAAGGAGATTTAAAAGCTGACAATTTTTTTCTTAACTCTTTACATGTCACACAAATAATCTCCCTGTGCCACATTGCATTTATCACAGGGAAAAAAATACACAGGGGCTCGGGGCGAATTAGCCCCCGAAATGCCAAAAAGAGCCCCCGAAAGTCATAAAAGAGCCCCAAATATATTTGCATAGAGTTCAATGCAAAACAAATTAAAGAGTGTTATTTTTCATGCAAGCAAGCTTAAAAATTAGCCCCGAAATGTTTAAAAAATTTTTTTACCTGATTTATCATGGGATAGATAAGGCTATAGAAAAGGGTTGCCATGGAGCTAATTAAGACCAGAAATGGGTTACTTTGCAAAGCCATAGGTCATGTTGTACAAAGCAATCCTTCCATCAACTGGTGCCCATTATATTGTGCAAAATTGCAAGTGTGGCACACAAGCAACCATGCCGGGAGGCAAAAGGAGCAACAGCAGCAACTGTAGTGTTACAACTTACATTATCGGCGATGGCATATTCAGAAATAGGTGTGAATTCAAACATAGAACATTTACATTTACAAGGACTGACACAAAGTTATCAAAGTTGATTGAATCAAAATCCCAGGTTTGAAATTAAAATGTCCACAGTACGTACTTCATATCTAAATATCTATCTCAAATTCTCATATAGTTTTGAAATAATTGCCATTTGTTTGGTTATGACAATCTTTAAACTAGAAGTAGATAAACATTAATAACTAGATGGAACTTTGACTGCGCGCAGTCGAAAATGATGCCTCCGTCATAGAGCAAGTTTACAAACCAAAACAGAAGAAATTTTTCAAATTCAAGTTTCATTGTAATCCATTAACAGGTTCTCAGAATATTGTGATTACAAGCAATTTCTCATATACATATATGACCCTTTGATCTTTGACCTCATGACCCTAAAATCTACTCAGTTCATTGGCTCTGCAAGATGTCCTGAGTTAAATAGTAATCAATCTGTCAGTTCTAATGAGAATGCATTCACAAGCTATTTTTGCATACATAATGAGCCCATGACATTTGACCTTTGACCCCATGACCCAAGAATCTACTCAGTTCATTGGCTCTGCAAGATACATACATGTACATGATCTAAGTTTGGCAGGAATCCATCAATCTGTTCTAATGATAATGCGATCACAAGCTGTCACAATACTGATCACAATACTGTGCAAGTACTAAAAGGCAAAATCTAATTAATTTGAAATTATTAAAAAGATACCAACAATAAAATTCTATTTTTATAAATGTAATGCTTCCTGGGAGAAATTTCAATTATTAAATATATTTGTGGCTTCCATTTACTGGGTGGAAGCCACAAATATATTTAATAAATAAAATTCTAGTGTTTCAGGCATGAAATTTGAACTCGCACAAATACAGGTGTATCACTACGAACGTACGGGCAGACTGTGGAATTCCCAGAATTATTTCAGAATGGATAGGCTGACATTAGGAAAGTTCATGTTCTCATTTCCTCATATGATCCTGAAAAGATAAACTTCAGGAGCTAAGAATGTGCCATTCTGTAACAGTTACTATTAGCTCTGTCATGAAAGATACATCCGATCATGGCCTGGCAGAAAGGCCTTGACTACATACACTTGTATGTGTATTATGTGAAGAGTAATATGATTTTAATTGCCTTCTAGCTCTGAGTAAACGCTACGTAGATGCACTTTACTAACCTTTGTACGTAGAGAATGTTATACAGCATGCGGAAGTCGTAGAGTGTACAGGACGTGACGGAAAGCTCAGAGTTTGGAGTGATAACCAGTGGCTCTAATACGTGAATGTGTTTCTGGTCTCTTAACCTTGTGAACATTTCCTCCATACTACATGTAGAAACAGACATAGAAGAAAATAATAATCAAGGTATAAAACACATGGCAAAAGATAAAAGAAAAAGGCACACAAAATTGAACTCAAACCCACAAAAATGTAGAATCAAAGCATGTTAATCCAGATGATACCTTATTGTTCACATAGCATAAATATACATGTTCATTATCAATTATCTCCAGCACATCTAATTGCTTCACCATCTATGATCTTTGTGGATACTGTTTTAAAAAACAAACAATAAATCCATGTTTATTTTTGTTTAAGTCTTGTAATCTATAATTGGCAATTACGTAAGGTTTCTCTCTTTTTTCTTCAACCCCTAATTTAACTACCATCCTTTTGTCATGTTAAGAGCTCCTATAATCCTCTTGGTTACACAGTCATGTAAACACACTTTATACATTTTTGTATACGTTTTTGTCAAGTATTCCTAAAAGGTTAATTAAGCACAGCTATAAACCATGACTAAATGGTAGAATTGGTCGACTGGTTAAGATGCACGAGGTGTGAACCCGTTCATCTCGTAAAAATCTACATACTGAATAAACAAGAAGTCGCTGTCAGACATAAAATCAATATATCGTTTCAATTCATGACAGAGCAGTAATCTAGATTAATTCATTCTGTGACAAAATTAAAATACTTTGAAGTCATGGAACTCCATATGGAAATGAGTGAACTAAGTTTGTTTTAGTATGATTTCTGGAGCAGACAGTGCTGAACAAGGTTAGTCTGTTTTCATGAATATGATATTTCACTCACACCAACTAGACCGACACCAGACCGAAAGGGCAAGAATCGGTCGGTCTGGAGTTGGTGTGGCGGTGTGACTGTGGTACAAGTATTTCTTTACAGTATATGGGTCATTCCGTGAAGTTCGGGCAACAAATATGACGGTGTCCATGTAACGTTGGTATGAGATCTTCTACTACACATGGAAAATGAAATTATCTGTTGAAGATTTCTATGCAATGAATATATATAGTAGTGCCCGGCCAGAGTCTTTTCCGTTTCAGTTGCTTTTCTTCAAAATATTTCCCAAATACACATTTCTCTTTTTACCAGCATTACATGGACACCATGTTCATTAACATTACATAAACTTTGGGTCCATAATATTGATTCACCATGAAGCTTGAGTACTTCTGAAGATAGTTGGCTACGCCTCTTATGCGAAACTCAATTTGAGCAAGCATGGTTACAGTTGATAGGAGACATAGTTTCTCACTTCTGGTATGTCATAAAAATTGGCCCAACTTCGTTGAATGACCCATATACATGTAGATGATGATCCTACCTTCTTCTACACCCTACACATGTCACCACGTCTTGCAGTGAGGAACCAAACATCTCTTTACTTGGAACCATGAGAGCTGCAGCAAGTTCATCTCGATTTAGCACACTACATTTCTGCAGAAAAAAATAATAAAATAATTTAATGACAAACCTTAGTTCAAATGCTGAAATATGTTTGCTGCATATTAAAAATAATGTTATCTCAAGTTATTGACCAAGAAAATAAACTGATTTTTTCTGAAATATTTTTTGTTCAGTGTTGTAAAAAATAACAACCTGTCCTACCATATATTAGAGGATCACAAATTTGAAATCTAAAACGGTGAATACCTCATGTACATGTACATGTACATACCGGTAACATATAATGTAGGGCTTATAATGCACAGGTTTTTAAGGAAGATGACAATATTTATAACATCCGTAATCATAAATACATCTTGATCTGTTTCAATTGGTATTTCTCAGTAGAACTCCAACATTCCATCATCTACATGTATAATAAAAGTAAAAAAGATGAATAGTTACATTTTTGTAAAGAAAAGGTATTTTTAGTATTGACCAAAGTACTGTAGCACAAATGAAAGTTTAAGTTTAAGTCTAAAGCCTCATTCACAAATGCCATTACGAACTGCTACGAATGCCGTACAAATGATTTTCAGACAATGGAAAAACAGGGAGATTCGTACAAACGCATCGTTTGTGAAAGTAGCTTGAAGAGAAGGTAAGATAATTATTATCATAGTTATTAACACAATACATTTTTCTTTAAGAAATGTCAAACTGACAAAGTAAAATTCCTAAAAACTTCAATAGAATCAATTTTTCTGAGCTTTTGCTAGACGATTGATACTGAAAAACATTTATACCCGACAGTGATTTGACATTTGCTCCACAACATGTACTTTGTCAAGGGTTACATGTAGTGTGAGAACTGGGTTGAAAGTTCGGTTAAAGTGACTCAGTAACATTGCCTCAGATTCTGAAATAAAATCCTGGATTTAGCTCATGCTGCAATCATAATTATAAACCTTTAGGTCAGTCAGGAATCCCATGACTTTAACAAGCAGATCGCCTGTCTGATTATCAAGATATTTATGATTGGAAATCAAAATTTCATTTTTTGTTTTCCATACTATTTTTATAGTACTAGAGTCTATTGGGGAAAATGAGTATGGTAAAACCAGTCACTCAAAGATTTTTAATTTTTTGAGGCACTTCATGATCCTTTTGAAGCGGAATTTTTAGGGCTTCAATATTACACCATATCACAGATAACACGTAGGGCCATGCATCTCAGATTTAACATTGTGAAACGATGCCTTTAAGATTAGTGTTGTTTATAGTGTTGGGTTTACTGCTGAGGTTAGAAATGCAGCTGGTTGAGCAAGCGGGCCGCAGAGCAACTGTTGCCGGAGCATGCATGTGTCATGAATACAACCTACCTGACGGAAGGCATCGATGACAGCATGTTGGGTCTTGCTCTGTCCTTTGGAATGGTCGCAGGGGGGTGGAGGCGGTTCAACATCGGGAAACTCCATCACCATCTGAAGAAAGATGATAAGTGGTATTTATAAGATGATGTGGATCCTAATCAAATGATTGGTTGAAAGCGTCCACATGACCAGGCATTTATTTTGCCTAACACGTAATGACCGTTCATTATCAAATGCTAATGACCGGTCATTAGTAAAATCATGTTATAAAACATAATTTTAAAAAACAAATAAAAACAATTTTATGTCGCCTCGGGCGTGTTAGACTGTTCCAAAGGTACCTTTTGTGGGTAATTCTTACTTTAATTCCCTCACTGCTGTGTATTATTTGTATATTATCCAATTGTACAGTATGATTTCAACTCATTATCAGCAAAAATAAAACTGTGATTTGCTCTTACATGTAAAAATTAACATGTACAGAACGACTTGAAGCCTAAAGAAAGATCTCGAAAGGAAAACTGTAAAGAGATGTCAAACTTGTTTGAAAATTTATCTAAAAAGGGCCACTTTATATATAGTGAAAACACACCCCCCCCCCAAAAAAAAAAAAGAAGAGAGTTTGTATCTGAGCCACACACCACAAGGAGCATTGACCACGAACACCTAAAAGTGTTTAACACTGTATGGAATAAAGACAAAATAGAAAAATAAAAGCTAACTTTAGGGGGGGGGGGGGGGGGGGTAAAAAGCAGTTTGTTACAAACAGTTTCCCAGAGTACCTAACTCTCATAATTCAATAGACAATTTCTTCCAGTAGATGACATAGTTGAACGAGATGATGATCTTGCGGTCTCCAGTACGGTTCCATCTAAATTCAGCTAACCGGTATTAATTTATTTTGTATAATTTCCACTACCATTAAAAATCACAGTCATTTATACACCGTTGGCTTACTAACTCCTTTTGATGCTACATGTACATGTACATACTGGTTGATTTACATTTTTAAAAAGATTCAAGTACAAGACTAAAAACTGTGTGATGGGGTGACCAAAGTTTGCAGAGATTTAAACCAAATATTAAGAATGTGATATTTGATCCTGATTTCTCATAATTGTACACAAATGTATTTAGTTCAATTCTTACCAAATGGACGGCAACATTTTAGACAATAATTGGTGCAACTAGAAAATTTATCTTCAAAGAATTCTGGAGATATTGCGATCTCAAAATTGAATGTTAGATAGGAATGCACCGCAACTGACAAAAAAGTCATTGTTAAAACAAGAACTTAATTCGGACACAGAAGTTTAAAACTGATTTTAAAAGTCAAACCCCCCCCCCCAAAAAAAAGTCCATCAAATAAAAGATATAGATCTAGCTATCACCCAATCCTTTTTATTTACAATTTTGATGACATCTTCTCTCAATATATGTTTACATTCCTAGACAAAATAAATCAAAATAAACCCCTGTGCACGAAGTAAGTTCTCTTTGTTTTTATGACGTTTTTATGACTATTTTAGCTGCAGCGCTTGGTGATCTGACATAAAAATTTTAAATCACGATATCTGATCTATAGCACAAGCGGGCGGAGCAGGTATCCCACGCCAGAGCTCCCTGGTGCTCGCCTGGTCGAAAACTAGCACTGCCGTGACCGGAAATTGCAATCTGAATTAGACGGACATATCGTGCGTGCGTTGCGGTGTCCGGCTGCATTGATTTAATACATGCGATGAGATACTTTTGAGCTTGCGACTAACACAAAATCGGGCTCTAAATCTGAAAAATACTTGAAATAAAGCTCATTTTATCGTACCCATATTTCTTACAGACATGCGTAAGATACTCAATATTTCAAATTTCGGTAGCGGGACCGCCGATTACATCACTAAAATGTGATATTTTAGGATATATTTTCGATTGCAAATGTGGTTCTTCAGTGACTCTGGCATGGTTTGGTATGTGTGGGATATGTGATATGCTATTATGCGATGTATTTTAAGGGGATTTTACCATGCATCCAACGGATCGGCCGAAAACTGGAGCTGGTCGATTACCCCCTCCTTTACTCTAAAAGAATTTGTCATCCATTTGGTAATAATTGAAATAAATAAATTTGTGTAGAATATGAGAAATCATAGATCGAATTCACATTTTCAAATATTTTCAAAATCTCCCCGAACTTTGGTCACCCCTTGCCTTCTGAAGTAAAATCGGGTGGTGAGTAGAATGATAACAGATGAATGATGGCGGAGTTACCACCGTACTTTTACTTACGATGCGGTGAAATGTATGAAATGGAGAAGGAAAGACAAGACACCGACTAAACACTAAACTAACCTTATATTATCTCTACTTGTCCTTCAGCTAAGCTCAGCATAGCTGAAGATGCTCAGCTAACATGCTAACTCCCGGGTCTTGAGGTGAGCCGGGAGTCCATGATTCAGGAAACTAAGCGATCCTGGAGTAAGTGTGTGTGTTTGACAGCTCAGCAGAATCCAGAATGAAGTGACGGCCCGTGTCCGGGACTCTTATAGGCCCGTCTTTGAGAGGTTGGCGACGGACAGACGCGTAAGCGCATCCAAGACATGTATGAACTTACGCGTCCGCAAAATAGGGTACAATAATTTGGCTTACAAAATGCAATTTTACAACATTCCTCCCGGTTAATTAGATTGTAGCATATATCTCAGATATTGCAAAATCTCAAAAACTCTCCTATTAGAGCATAACAAACCAGGGGACACTGAGTTACAAAATATATAAAGAGTTACAGAATATATAAAGAGTTACAGAATATATAAAGGAGTTACAGAATATAAAAAAGTTACAGTCCGTTAATACAATCCATGATTTTGCAAGTACACTAAACTCAAGGTAACCGTACAGTGACCGAGTCTAATGCACATTCCAGAACAAATGAGTATGTGGAAAATCCTGTATTCATACAACGGTGAATCCTGTATTTATACAACGGATAATCCTGTATTTATATGGAGAATCCTGTATTTACACAACGGATAATCCTGTATTCACATAACAGAAAATCCTGCAAAAATATTTCAAGGACACCTGGATTGCTTTAACAGGAATGAAATAAATATGGACTAGAAGCCTATCCATTGCTAAGTTCCGCCTCAGGTCAACCCCAGTCTAGCCAAAGCTCAGTCTGGGGAACCGATGCTGGAACAATACTTATCGATAGCCGTAGCCATTAAAAAAACAATATAATTCCTTTCCTTGAATTACATACTGCGGAAGAGCACAGTTGTCTTTGTATGACCAGGTCGAGAAGAATCAATCAGGGAGCATTTTCCATATCTAACAGATTTGTTATACTGTTTGCATGGAGCACACGCCCTAATATCCCTCGACATGCCATACCCGAAATACCCGGACCTGATTTTACTCCCGGTAGGGTTAACACCAGCATGACCTGTCGAAGGGACATCATTCTCAACTGGATCACTTCCCGTCGTAATAAACAAGGAATCACTTTATTGGGCCATCTTCTTGGTCTCTCCTCCAAATCAGGTCACCTTTAACAAAAAATAACTCTAATTAAGTCATTCCATAATAATTTATTTCCAAGATCTTCTTCTGATATGACTCAAATTATAATCATAATCTCCTGGATTATCTAACTTAACTCTTTATAAACATGACCTGACCTGGGTTCCGAGACCGAATCAGACTTCTTGGCTAACAGAACTACATAATCTACTACTACTATAGGCAATGTCAGAACAGGGGCAGATGTCCTGTAAGATCTTTCACCTCGTCGAAAGCCTGATGTTCAGGTTCCCAACGAGGAGCATGCTTTCCAGCGAGTCCATAAAGAGGTGCTACCGTACAAGCATAATTCTTGAGATCTTTGAGATGAAGACCAATGGCATCTACTTCCCTACCCAGGAACTAGACTCTTCTCTGGAAGACCGAACATTTCTTCGGTTTAAGCTTTAGCTTGAAAACCTTGAAACGCTCAAGAACTTTCCTAAAGTTCTATGTGATCCGAGAAGGAAATTCCTAGTACCCCAACATCACCCAGAAAGACAAGTGCAATGCCCCAAGTTAGTCCCCTGAGAACCAACTTCATTACCTATGAAGAGGTGACAGGAGCATTACACCAAAACCTATACAAACAAGAAATTGAAAGAGAGGTACCTTGACGATGACAGCTTTCTCCTTGACCAGCAATCACAAGAGCAACTGAAAATCAAAGTGCTACATAATTTGTACACTATCACTTCCGCTGGCCAATCCTGTGCGATAGGCACAACCACATCCGCTGATTCATCAAATGGAGGTGGTAATGGTGGGAGAAACCAGGGACATTCAGGCACATCGACATCCGTTGACTCATCAACAGGAGGAGGTGGCCATGGTGGGAAAAGCCAGGGACATTCAGGCACATTGACACCCGTTGATTCATCAACTGGAGGAGGGGGCCATGGCAGGAGAAGCCAACAACATTCAGGTACATCAACATCAATTGATTCGTCAACAGGAGGAGGCCAAGGCGGGAGAAGCCAAGAACATACAGGTACATCAACATCAATTGATTCGTCAACAGGAGGAGGCCAAGGCGGGAGAAGCCAGGAACATTCAGGACACTCGGGTTGCAGATCAGAATCCTGACTACCCCCTTTGTCTAGAAGAGTTGACTTACTCATACCAAATTGAGACGACCCAGGTTTCGGATTAACCTCCTCCTCCAATGGGCCTTCTCCGGAAAGAAGTTCAGACTCAAGACTTGCGGACTGACCGACATTCAATTCAGGTAAGTCCAAATCCAGTTTAAGTAAGTCTACTATTGTTGACTGACCGAAATCCAGTTCAGGTACGTCTACTCTTGTTGACTGACCAAAATTCAGTTCAGGTAATTCTAATCCAATCAACTGACCTAAATCCAGTTGAGGTAAGTCTAATCTTGACTGACCTAAAACCCCTTCAAGCAGGTCCACTCCCACGGACTGACCCAAATCAGGCGCAAGGAAATCCCTCCTCGACGGTCCCAAATCTGGTTCAGGTAAGTCAAATCCGGACTGACCGAAATCAGGTTCAGGTAAGTCCAATTCCAACGGACCTAAATTTGGTCCAGGCAAATCCAATCCGGACCGACCGAAATCGGGTTCAGGTAAGTCCAATCCCGGCGGACCTAAATTTGGTCCAGGCAAATCCAATCCGGACTGACCGAAATCAGGTTCAGGTAAGTCAGACTCGACTCGAGAACAGTTCTGCACAACAACGAGTCCCTGGACAGTGGATTGAAGGTTCTTCATTTGAGATCCAATTGAAGAATATGAACTCTTCACTTGAGTCTCCATCGAAGAAACAGAACCATGGATCTGATGCACCTTCTTCTCCAGATTCGAAACTTCAATCCTGTCCAATCGGGAGGGTTGTGGTTGTTGTTGTGGAGGATCAGGTGTAGCTGTACGGCTAATCCTTGGCTCCTCCGCAGATACCTCTACAGACGTTGGTCTGACTTCCTTCCGCGATTTGTCATGAATTGCCTTATGGGTATGCTGAAACCATCTCACTAAGTCGATGGCTTCATCCAAACACCTAGGGCAATAATAAATAGCATAGTGCCCAGCCTCTCTATCAAAGCATCCTTTGCAAAATCTATGGACGACCTGCTTTTCAACATGGTGGTCCGGTAAATCTGCAAAGGCATGAGCAGCCAATGTCATAAGGCGGTTCGCCCAATCTACATGGGATTCCTCAGGTTGCTGCCTCGCGTAATTAAATTGCAATTGTGCAACTTTGTCCCTTGACGCAAACCGCTTCTCCAGTTTCCAGACTAAGTCCGCAAACCCGAGATGAGGTTCATGCCTCACGAGCAATGAGACATACTCGCTTGCACTTCCACCCATGGACCAGCAAAGTTGATTCCTTCGTTGGCTCAAAGTCCATCCGCACGCCTCAGCGTCAAGGTTGAACTTAGCGATGAACGCTTGCCAACTCCCTCGGCCATCAAAAACCATGGACTTGGGCCAGGAAACAGACTTGTGGCCCCTCTCACGGTTACCATCCTCACGAAATAAGTGGGAACTATGGGTATCCTGAAATCGGTGAACATGTGGTGGAGAAGGAAAACCATCACGTTGATAGGCAGTATGCCGATAATCTTGGTATCTGGTATACTGCGGCGAACTCTGTCGAGCTGGAAGCCTCTCCATAGGAGGAGGAGCTTCCGCTGCAACACGCTGCTGACCTTGATTCCGAATAGTACTCTGGAGAGTGCTCTGGAGAGCCTCTATTACTGCCTTATATTTCTCTATTTCTACCAATCGCTCAACATCCTGCTTGGATGGCGTTTGGGAAGAGACTGCCCCAGTTCCACTAGCTTGGGAGGCCATTGGCTTCTCTTGACTCCATAAATCTAATACAGACATTCGAATTCAAAATTCAATTACTTTAAATTCAACTACTTTGAATTCAAAGTGACTTCAAAATTCAACCAGTCTGAATCAAATAACTTTGACTTCAACTACTCTGAATTCAACTATATACTTTGAATTCAACCGACCTTAAATTCAACCAACTCTGAATTCAACCAACTTCGAATTAAACCAATTTTGCATTAAATCAACTCTGAATTGAATCAACTTTGAATTCAACTAACCTTGAATTCAACTAACCTTGAATTCAACTTAACTTTGGATTCAACAAACAACTTTGAATTCAACTAACAACTTTGAATTCAACTAACAACTTTGAATTCAACTAACAACTTTGAATTCAACTAACAACTTTGAATTCAACTAACAACTTTGAAATCAACCAACAACTTTGAAATCAACCAACAACTTTGAAATCAACTAACAACTTTGAAATCAACTAACAACTTTGAATTCAAATAACTTTGAATTCAACCAACTCTAATTCAACTAACTTTAAATTCAACTACCTTTACTCGGAATCCAACTAGTCGGAATCCAACTAATCGGAGTCCAACTAATCGGAGTCCAACTAATCGGAGTCCAGCCAATCGGAGTCCAGTTTTTCGGAGCAGTTACTAGGAATCAAGTTACTTTGAACTCGGTTACTCTGAATTCAATTTTCTTGAATTCAGTTTCCTTGAATTCAGTTTTCTTGAATTAATATTTCTTAAATTCAATTTTCTTGAATTAATATTTCTTGAATTCAATTTTCTTGAATTCAGTTTTCTTGAGTTTAGTTGCCTTGAGTTTAGTTGCTTTGAGTTTAGTTTCCTTGAGTTCAGTTTCCTTGAATTCAGTTACTTTGAATTCAGTTACTTATTTTTAAATCAGTTACCTTTAAGTCTGTTACTTTTAATTGTGAGAAATCTAGCTAACAAAGCTCTATTTTTGCAATGCAAGAGTCCGAGTCGGAATCCAAAATGAAATCCGAAAAGTCCTTCAATTATAAACTCCCAACCCTTGAGCCAAGAGATTGAACTAAGTTCAAATCACTCGCGCTCTAACTACTGTAGACCGAGTCGAGAAAACCTGCTCAAAAGTCTTGGTGAACACGACTCGGGTACTACAAGGCTAGAGAATTAGCAATTCAAAAATATGAAAGCTGACTATTCTTTAAATAATAATTCCCAACCGTAATTGAGCTAAGAGATTCGAATAAATTCAAATCACTCAAGCGCCAACTACTGTAGACCGAGTCGAGAAGACCTGCTCATAAAGTGCAGACGACCAAGACTATGGTAATACAGTTAGAGAATTATCAATTCAAAAATATAAAATGAAATCTGACTAATCTTTTAATATAGTAATCCCCAACCGTAATTGAGCTAAGAGATTCGAATAAATTCAAATTACTCAAGCTCTAACTACTGTATAGACCGAGTCGAGAAACCTGCTCAAAAGTGCTGGTAAACACAACTATGGTACTACAAGGTTAGGAAATAACAACTCCTTGTTAAGAAATTCAAAAAGAGTGATCAAATTCTAGATCTTTATTAAATCCCAATTTGGAACTAAGCTTATTCTAATAAATTAAATTAATACTCCCTACGATGACACATACACACATGCAGCAAAACTACACACATGCACATTTATTAGTTAATTAATTTAGTCTAAGTCTTAGCTACCTTAATTATATTTAATTTCAATAAAATATAATTAGTTACTTATTCTTAAGTATACTCTGTCCCCTTCCCTACTTTTCTACAGCGAAAAGTAGAAGACTCGAAAGAGACAGGAAAATGCAAGTGCAATCACTTGCATTAATTTAATTTAATTTATCTAGTTAAAATTTATTCTTAACTACTCTGTCCCCTTCTCAACTTTTCTTTGAACGAAAAGGAGAGGAACCGAAAGAGACAGAAAAATGCAAGTAAGTGAAATCACTTGCATTAATTTAATTTAATTTATCTAGTTAAAATTTATTCTTAACTACTCTGTCCCCTTCTCTACTTTTCTTTCAACGAAAAGGAGAGGACTCGAAAGAGACAGAAATTCTTAACTACTCTGTCCCCTTCCCAACTTTTCTTTCAACGAAAAGGAGAGGACTCGAAAGAGACAGAAATACAAGTGCAATTTGATACCGACACGAAAGTGACAGCATCCAACAAACTAGAACAATATAGACCTATGTGAAATGCCAGACAAAAATAACCGGCGTAGAATAAATCTATGCCGAGTTATAAGAATGGAAAATAAAGCAAGGCACACGCAACAGTAAAATAAATCGAAAATACAACAGACGCCTGGTAATACCAGGCTAGCGCGAACACTCGAAAGAGCTCACACGAAAACGTAAACACAATACACGCTACACACGGCGAACCAAAAATGTATTCAGAACAAGATGGCTGCCCACGCTTCAAAAGTGTGACACGTGCGGCGGAAAATTCCGTAAAATCACGAATCAGTGCACAGCAATGAAATACACACACGAAAAATACAAATATAATGGAACGGAAAAATATAGCCAAGCGCAAGTTCGAATGAAAGTCGCAGCGCCAATGAAGTAAAATCGGGTGGTGAGTAGAATGATAACAGATGAATGATGGCGGAGTTACCACCGTACTTTTACTTACGATGCGGTGAAATGTATGAAATGGAGAAGGAAAGACAAGACACCGACTAAACACTAAACTAACCTTATATTATCTCTACTTGTCCTTCAGCTAAGCTCAGCATAGCTGAAGATGCTCAGCTAACATGCTAACTCCCGGGTCTTGAGGTGAGCCGGGAGTCCATGATTCGGGAAGCTAGTGATTCTGGAGTAAGTGTGTGTGTTTGACAGCTCAGCAGAATCCAGAATGAAGTGACGGCCCGTGTCCGGGACTCTTATAGGCCCGTCTTTGAGAGGTTGGCGACGGACAGACGCGTAAGCGCATCCAAGACATGTATGAACTTACGCGTCCGCAAAATAGGGTACAATAATTTGGCTTACAAAATGCAATTTTACAACACTTCATACATTAATTATTTATTCTACGTGGTTGAAATACTCCTTTTGTTTTTGGTAAATTTCATAACCGTGTAAACGTGTGTACGCATGGATAAACTGGCCGTGTACACTGAGAGGAAATTACACGCCAAATATCTGTATCACAGCACTACTAGCCACCAAATAGACTAGGTCTAGTTTAACTTTTCCTGAAAGAAAATAAAAATCAGTTTCATAAATTCTCTTTTTGATCACATCACATCACATCACCCCAATCCACATGATTAAAAAAGAAAAGAAAAGAAAAAAGCAAGCGAACATAAACTTACAGTAGCATTGCCATCTGCTGTAAGGGGCATCTGCCTTCTCAAATACTGATAAATATTCTCTGATCCCGGAGGACATACTGCCACAAGTTGAGCTGTATCTTCCATCGTTTCTGCACTACAAGTAGCACACTTAGTTTTGGGACACCTGTGACTGAATACACACGTAAACAAATGGGGAAAGGTCAATACATCATTAAATATGCATTAAATATACCAGTATAACTTTCATTTTCTACCATTTTCTCACCTCAAATAATAATTAAATCATTTGTATGATTTATATTTACCTTCTTCCGCAACTCGCACAGGATGAAAATGGCATGAGATAAAGGAAATCTACTTTTACAGCATAGGATACAGATAATATTTTGAAACAGTACGCAGTTCAATGGAACACTTGGCGCGCCGAAGCACAATGCCATTTAAAAAAGATATACTGACGCACATAAAATAGTTTGATCATGTTTTTCAAATAAAACATATTTAAAAACATTTATACATTTTTATTTTCACAAAATACAATGTTTTTGTAATAATATTTATGAAATATTAGCCTTTTTTCTACTTTAGTGATGTTTTGTCAAATCTCAGACTATATTATGTTTTAATATCATTCCGCGTAGAGGTCGTTTACACGCAGTTCAATGGAGCTGCGATATGCGCCATTTTATCCTTGCACACGGCACCAAAAACTTCTTGAAAAAAGTGGGGAGTTCCCCCAAACCCATTTCATAACATTTAGTATATATAAATACAAAACAAAAAAACATTTAGAGGCAAAATACATCTACTTAAAGAATTCGCCCCTATCGAATTTTCAATCATTCACTCCCGCCAACACGTGCAGTTTCCGAAAATTGGAACGGCTGGCAGAAACGAATTTAAATCGGGGTAGGAACTAGCAAAATGCCAAGTTACGTCTGGAAACGGTCTAACTTTTTTTAGAAATGTAAAAAAAAATACACATTATATATTGTCGGTTGATTTGCTAAGCCAAAATTTTCTTTAAAAGTGGCAAATTTAGTATCAAAATCAAGAGCAGAATTTGCCAGACACTCACCGAACCATTTTGCAAACAGGAAAGGTCTGGGGGTACGCGGTACTGACGATGCAATTCTTTTCACGTGTGCAATATCTCGTGGAAAATCTCGCAGCTCACGTGAGCATAAATATAATTGGGGGAGTTACGCTCAACGAGAATCTGAATGAAACCAACCGATGTGCCTCATTATTCATTTTTTTTTTCTCAATTCAATTCATTTATTTTTCCTCTTTCAATCGTTCATATTTACAATCTACCATTAAATGTTCTACCATTAGATGTTCTATTTAATGGTAGATGTTCATATTTACAATTCATTTTTTTTTTTTACATATTCACATATTTATATACATATAGATCAATTTGCACAATACAATACATTAAAAAAATAAACATGAAATTAAAAGGGAAGCAGGGCCGACTAAAAAGCAGAGCTTGTGGGGTGTAAGCCCCCCTGTAAAAGTAATTATTATGAATTATTATTTTATGAGAAGAAAAAAAACAATAACAATAACTGATTCAGTATACATAAAATCACTTTTAAACCCAAAACATTGATAAATACATAAAATAAACAATGAAAGTTGCATAAAGTCACACTACAAATTATATTTGATTGGGGAATGCAATAGCCTAGTAACTATTCAGAAGAACGATTTTAGGTCTCCTTTTAAAAATTTGTTTCGAATTACTCTGTATATCATTTGAAAGAGAATTCCAGTTTTGGACCTGTAAAAACAAATGTCTTTTTTGCAAAAGATGTTCTATTTAATGGTAGATGAAAAGAGCTCGCCTGGCGACTGAGGTAACTATTAATCGAATCATTTCTTACGAACATATCATTAAAAGGCAAAGGTAATTGTTTAGTGTTGAGCTTGTCTAAGCTGAAAATACGCAGTTCAATGGAACACTTGGCGCGCCGAAGCACAATGCCCTTTAAAAAAGATATACTGACGCACATAAAATAGTTTGATCATGTTTTTCAAATAAAACATATTTAAAAACATTTATACATTTATATTTCCACAAAGTACAATGTTTTTGTAATAATATATATACAATATTAGCTTTTTTTCTACTTTAGTGATGTTTTGTCAAATCTCAGACTATATTATATTTTAATATCATTCCGCGTAGAGGTCGTTTCATAGAGATATGGGTCATTCCATCGGGTTGGGTCTTTTCAGCATTTTCATGTGTTCGAATGTTTAGAAGCTATTTTCTCAAATTTAAATGTATATTTAGAAAATTAAAAGTATATTTTATTTAAGAGTAATGTATGACAGAATAAATAAACATGAAAACAGAAACTTGTTCATCATATTTTTTTTTTGGTGAGAGTTTAACTACCGATGTCTCAGCGATTTTAAGGGTGAAAGTTGTGACATGAAAACAAGTCATTTTCATGAACTCATTTCTGGAAAAAAATTCATCATAATGCAATGTTTCCTACTTAAAACATGTCACCTTTAATACCCCTACTATGTCTGAGAAGCTCAGGTGAAATGTGCAAAAAATCGGCAAGTTATCCCATATTGAAAAAACACAATACCGACGTTACCAACAATGTCCTAAGCACTTTTTTCGTAACGGCGGTAATCTAACATTTTACACATATTTAGCAGGATATTTTCTCAGAAACTTTCATCTTATTAGGAAGGTACAACCCCTGATGAACATATGTTAAAAGAATGACGATTAAATCGGTCGGTAAATACAAGAAAATAATTAATTTACCACAACAATCCCCCGCGATGTCCTTCATAATTTGGTAACGTCGGTGTGAAATTACGGTGTTTGAGATCAAACCAGCCCGCTAGCTTCAGTTCTTGGTGTTAAAATGACCTGCTAGTTATTCACGAACGCGCACACATGTTTTTTGATGGTGTGCGACGACCTACCCCTGAGCTGCAACCACAAACGTGACAATGTCCATATAACGTCGGGCAGCCATTTTCGCCCGTCAGCGCCCAAATTGGTACGTAATATGTATTGTAAGTTATTTTTATAGCCCGAATTATTATCATAGACAATGAAATTCTATTTTGTTTAAATGTAATTCCGTTTAAAATTGTGTTATTTATAGCTTAAAACGGTTTCAAAACCATCACGTGTGAGTGAATATTTTACTGTTGTCCCACATACTGATATATGTGTTATAACGAAACATGCAAAATCGTTGCCGGACTTTTCCCCTTAAAAAGCTAATTTCTTAGACAGAAATTGAATTTTGTTATAAGAATCCCGTAAATAAAGATATAACTGATGTTCCTATACCTCAGAATTTTTCTCACAACTGTTAAATTAATTAATATTAATTATATGATGCCATTAATTGTCATTGAAAAATGATGGCTAAGCCTAAGGAAAAACACAAGTTATTTAAAATTGTTAGGAAGTTCAATCTAAGGCCCGACATATCAAACTTTTGGGCAAAAAAGGGGGTTGGAGTTGAGATAGAGAAAAATGGAAAATGGAGAGAGCTAAAGGGGAGAGGGCATGCGACCCCCTCCCCCGATTCAATTAGAATTGGATACATAATGATTTTTTTTTTTTTTTTTTTTTTAATAATTTTTTTTAAACATTTTTTTTAAAAATAAAATCATTAATGATGTTTGCCATGTGGCTCCCACTCCCCCCTCCTACAAAGGTTAAAGGGAGGTTAAAGGGTTTTCACCACCTACCCTCCCCTCCAAAAAATAAGATATAAAACTATAATGATAAATAACAACAAACAAAAAAAATTAAGAAATTAATAATTTAACACAAATATTGAACTTAAAAGAATAATAAATAATAATAAATGAAAACCATATACCTACTTCTATTTGGGCATGCAAAACGAGCCAAACGTGAGGATGATGCCTCCCTATCCATCTTGCAATCCTCTGTGTAGTTGTTCCATCCTTAATTCTTACAATGTTACAATGTACAAGTACTCATAATTATCAACCAGAACACACATTTTGAAATGAAAAGTCACAGAAGCAATTTACAGTTTTGTTTTATTTTTATCTCATTTAATATTGTTTACTCATTTGTTTTTATTTATTTCTTTTTATGCATATTTATTAGATTGCTGCCTGAGGATTCAGCTCCGGCAGAGAGATCGATCAAGAGAGCAGGCAAAATGACAAGTCATCAAATATTCCTGGAAACGACGATCTTTCCAATCTAATCACTATTTTGAAGAAGTATAAAGTTAATCATTAATATCAACCAATACACCTATTGTATGAATATTTTGTTTTTTTATTTACTGGTCAATGGATGAAAGATATTTCAGATGATATTTGATATAGTCTGTCATGTTTAAATGAGTATAAGAGGTCAGTAACTCTAATATCATACGGATGTTACTCGGACATGATGTCCATGTAACATTGGTAACTCGAGGTGTTGAGGTGAATATAGACCATAAATCTTGCAGCTTTCCTTTCATTTGTGTCATCATCTCATTTAATATGTTTCATGCATCAATTAATTGGCACATTTCTTAGAATGCAGCCAAGATTTTCTATGCAAGAGAAAAGATAACCCTTTAGAAGAAAAACATGATCTAAAAATTGCTAGTTCCTCATTTGTTTCATGTTTATAAGTTGATATAATGTTGCTGTGTTCAAGTTTTGAGTATTCTAAACTATTGCTCCCATCATCTTAATGTTTTCCACACCAAAAAAAAGTGGAGTACAGACTGTAACAAAGTTTCAGGTCAGAAAATAAATGAGCAAGTAAAAAAAGATGTCCTTGTAACGTTGGTATTTTGTTGTGTCTGTTTTTTCATTTTAAATGAAAGTGTGCAAAGGAATACACACAATTCCAATGGAATCTATTGTAGGATTGGTGTTAGAAACAGGATATAACAATAAACAAATTATTCACCAACTCTGAATTTTGAACCTTCATGTCACAATTTATGACCCAACCCGATGGAATGACCCATATATATCTCTATGGGTCGTTTACACGCAGTTCAATGGAGCTGCGATATGCGCCATTTTATCATTGCACACGGCACTAAAAACCTCTTGAAAAAAAATGGGGAGTTCCCCCAAACCCATCTCATAACATTTAGTATATATAAATACAAAACAAAAAAACATTTAGAGGCAAAATACATCTACTTAAAGAATTTGCCCCTATCGAATTTTCAATCATTCACTCCCGCCAACACGTGCAGTTTCCGAAAATTGAAACGGCTGGCAGAAACGAACTTAAATCGGGGCAGGAACTAGCAAAATGCCAAGTAACGTCTGGAAACGGTCTAGAAATGTAAAAAAAAATCACACATTATATATTGTCGGTTGATTTGCTAAGCCAAAATTTTCTTTAAAAGTGGCAAATTTAGTATCAAAATCAAGAGCAGAATTTGTTAAACACTCACCGAACCATTTTGCAAACAGGAAAGGTCTGGGGTGACGATGCAATTCTTTTCACGTGTGCAATATCTCGTGGAAAATCTCGCAGTTCACGTGAG
>JAVYIG010018055.1:0-22845 GCA_035222895.1 Strongylocentrotus droebachiensis
TACTAAGTGTTTTACTCTATTAAGTATGTGAAAAAAATATTTGACTCAATGAGCGTTCCTTTAGAATGTAACATATTAAAGTTTGATTCCAGAAGTATTCAACAAAGGCCCGAACTCAGCCAGTCCACCTTTCATTATAGAGTTACGAGAACACACACACAAATTACAAGGGGTATGAATAATTTCGTTGCTAAATGTACATGATGACATGAAAAATAATGTTGGAAGGATCGTGCTGACCCCTGTGCCTTTTCTAGCACAGCTGTACCACCAAGTTGTCCTAAAGTCATGGAAGTTAAAACAAAAAAATGACAGGAAATAACATGAAACCGAAAGTAGAGCTGTTCTTGTTGCTTCGGTCTACCAGGTCCATATACAAACGAAAGGGCTCTACCTTTATCGAGACAAAAAGATGAATTTCTCATCATTATTATCATGTATTATAATTTATTTTCGTCCCTTGTTAAAGCGACTTAGTAACATTTTTGAAGGTTGATGAAAACAGTTGCTTAATTTTTGTATAAAATGTTACTTACTGTTATATTCCTTTTACTGTACTAACCCTCTGACATGCAAAAAATCCTGAAAAAATTCTCAAACCATGAAGATATCTATGGTTTTATTTGAAGGCGTCGATGTATGACACCCTCTAACCGTGATTAACAGTAAATTCTCCCAACCATTTTTGAATTTTCCCCAACCGTTTTTCCATGTAAAAAAAGACATAAAACAGGCTATAACAAAATTGTCAACACTTAAATGTCTGGAATGGAATGTTGAGCCATTTTATTGCTTTGTTAAATTTCCATTCACCTAAAATGTAATTAAATTGTAATAATATATTTGGGAGAATTAAGGAATCGATAAGATCAGTTTTTCCCAATTTGCACCATAAATATAATGGTCCGTTTTCACTCAAATTTTCAGAATATCTTCAATTCTACATCTACCATTGAAGTCACTACCTTAGCACCACTATCTCTCATCTGAACAATGTTACCAAGTCCCTTTTAAAGGGATGTTAACGGAAGGTAAAGAGAAATAGAGAAAGAATGACAACAAAAAGCATAGCAAGTGATTATATCGTAAAGTGTTTTAACATAGTTTATTACATAAGCGTTTCTTTTTAACGTTAAATGTTGAGGGTTTGCTGTTAGGTAATGTGCATTTTGTTATAAGTAAATAATTTGATTTAATAGAAACATCTTTCAAAGATTGTAATCAGTTACAATAGCCATGTCATATTAATATATATCAACAGTTGATCATAATTATATGAGAACTTTCTGTAAATTCTCTTTGTCATGTTTGTGAAAAAGTATTTACACGATTTGAATTCAGAATAAAAGTACATCTGTATCCCGTGACATAAAATGAACAATGACAGTAAACATGTAATCGTTCTAGATCATCAATAGTGCTTAACTGCAATTGTACACACAATACATCTTAACATTTGATGATTCATGTTTTGACCCGTTTCAAAAGTTAATATGTTGAAATGAAACGAGTGATCAAGTGATACAAAATGTCAAGTGATGAATTAAGTGATATAAAATATACATACACCAAATACCATTCAAACCTTGAATAGGTTTGTATACAACGTGATGATAACCGCAAACCGACTAATTATTGACATTTCCAGGTTATGTATATTTCTGATCGGTCTATTGTCGGTCTGTTGTCGGAATCGATGGTGAGACTGACATATAACATTATTACTAGAACCTTAACAATCATTTGAGATTATAAATATACAGGCTTGTCAATACAAAAAACAGCATGACGATATATAAGTTCTCGTTTTACACTTGACCTTAATTTTCTATGCCCATTTGTAAATACTTAAAGTGGTTTTTGCGACATCCATATATATTGTATATTACACCAATTTATTTATGTATTTATTTACCATGTGTTATTTGTACGCTGTAGTATTTTCAGTACATGACAACTACTTTGAAGAGAGCCCTGTAATATTACATGACACAAATAAAATAACATATAGAACAACAAACAACTTAATAAATTGTATACTATTACAATATATGATAAAACAAAACATAAAGGATTTTGTTACTTTTTGTCTACACTACGGTACTCGATTGTATGGCTATTTACGTGATAACCAACAAGAGGGAGTCGGTCGGACATGTATCGAAATAGAAAGTAAATCTTGGAACATTAAAGGTACTATGTCCCTTTTGCAGCCAACCTCAAATGCTGTAGAACTTTGCAGGAATTATGAATATGTCATGTATGTCCTATCTGTGACATGTAAACGTTAGCAGTGTCCTCATATTCAAATTATGCAAGGAAACCCGTTTACTTGCTAGACTTCACTGTCAGACACTATTGAGTGACTCACTGGCTTTTTTTCTTATTTGGTAATAACATACATGAAAAGAGTTGTAAAGGGTACATGAGCATTTGTCTACATCAATAACCCACTTCTTGTGATGGCCAAGATTAAACTGATTGAATCTTCGCGCAGCATAAAACGTATGACCATTCGGTACAATTGTCTGAAAATCAAGACTATTACTTTTGGGCTCTATAGCCCTAAAGTCGATTTGACAAATAATAGTCGTTATTTTCCCACTTTAAGACATTTTCAAGCCCCACCTTTTTTAGGGAAGTTCTAAATTAGTATTATCTTTCAAATGCAGTTGGAATTTAACTTTTTCATTTTTTTTGGCCTGCAAATGGGACATAGTACATTTAAGGTAAATAAAGTGGTCGTCAACACAATTATGAAACAAGAAGCCCAATTGACTACCCCTGGTTACAATTCGAAGGTACTAACTAAGTTAAGACTTTCGTCGATTTGTATACACACAATCACAGTCACCTGCTTTTATACTATATAGCAATCGTTGTATTTGACAATTGTTTTAAGTTTATTAAAAGTTATGATATTGAAATGTAGATATATTGTAGTTATTGTGAGTCGTAGTTTTGATATTGTATTACTAGTTTAGTATTCCTCGTGCAGTTACCTGAATGTTTTGAATCAAAATCAAAAATTGTAAATTGGCAATAGCATTAAGATCTTATTTTGTGTATAGTCTAATACCATTTTGCTTTTAAAAATAAAAAATACTCTCTCTTTTTTTGCAGAATAAATAGGAATTGAGATTTAGACTTATGTGGCCTTTAAGTTGGATGCTACAATATATTCATGATCCGCTATTTCAAATGTTCACCCTTTAACAAAGCGTATTTTGGCTTCCAAATATAGTATTAATAACACTCATGCTGAATTATGACATTATATTTTAGTCCAACACTTGAAATTTTGCAACCAAGGTCTCCACATGTAAACGTTATTCATAGGTCAAAACTCTCTTGTAGATACTGAAACTTAAAAACAAGATGATATGCTCTATTTAGCCCTCTTCTTCGATTTGTCGACTACTGCATACTCAGCTTCCACATTAATAGGTGCCTGAATCTAACAAAAGAGATAGAAGAAGTAAGAAAAAAGAAAGTATTAATATCTACTGAAAGATGAAGAGACAGACGCACTCTAAACAGATAGGAAAGTTGTTCCCATGTTAGGTCAAAGATGAACATGCTTGCTTAGAAAGACATTAGTCCACAATGACCATTTTCCATTCAGGTGTAAATTGAAAAAGAAACAGTGACCAGAGTAAATGGGTATTTTTCTCTCGTGATCCTTCCTAGTCAGTTTCAATACGTACTAAATGTGCACAGGGGCTTTAATTTTCAGGTTATTATGATATGCTTACCCCCCCCCCTCCCCTTCCTTACAATTTACCGTGCACAAGGCTTTTCCTGAGCCTGACCCCAGCACATATACACACACACGCGCGCGCACGTAACCATAACAGTGGTGGAAGAGCCAATGTCTTCTTTGACGTCAAAACAACGGCTTTCCTGTTGTTTTCTTTATATAATAAATAATAAATATATTTATACTTGATGGGACCAAGTTATGAAAGTGACCCTTGTTACATAGAGGAGGCTATTGTCTTTGAACACTCTACTATGCTATGTATCAGGCAATTCATGGAACTATCTGTTAATGATCAGTAATTAAATTCAGTTAACAAAGCATTAACTTCAATGACTTTCAATTAATAGGTTGAGACAAGCAAAAAGAAGGTTATATTTCTTCTATTTTAATGACAATAAGGCAATTGTGTTTAAAGTATATACCTTACAATGGCTGAGTAGGATATTATATATTGTTTCGTTTTTCGATGACATATAACAACAATTTATACCCGTTGATTGCAACTCTGAGAGAGAAAAAAAAACATTTGTATATAGCGGTGAATTAAATTTAATGTGAACGAAATGTTAATGTTGCCCTATCACATACATCACTGCACGTATACATTATTTAATTGCTATAACAATATATTGTTCGGTCCATTTAGCCAATTACAGAGGATAAATTCCCTTTAAAAATGGGGTATTTTTCATTTGACGTTGTTTAAGAAAATACTAGAAATGGTGATAGCAATGTTCAATTAATCTTTGAAATGGAAGAAAACGAGACTTTTCACAAAGACAGTGCAAAAAATGGACAAAATCATATTACCTTCGTTACCTTGGTAAAATGACCTAATGACTGACGTTTCTTATTGTCGTCTGGTTTCCTGACAACTGCATATTCAGCCTTAAGAGAGAGAAAACAAGAAATGAAAAAGTTACATTAGGGGTGGAACCATTGGTTGCGACGTATAATCGCCTCTTTTTATTCAAGTACTGTATAGGAGTCAAGAACAAGGGCAAAACTTCACGACAAATTTGCTCAAAGCCAATCAAAAGCAAAAATTCCAGTATCTAGCCTTGGTTTTGCAATTTGTCATTATTAGCAATGTGTAAGCTGCATGCTTAATTGGGCGCTGTTCTGCTCAGTTTGCATGCCCCCCCCCGCCCTTTTGTAAAACAAACACATTGCGAAGAAAACGTGCCATATAGTTTAAATGAAATAATATTGTATTGATTCCTTACATAGTTTTCCTTTAAAAAAATTGTACAGATTTTCCCTGCACAGTTAGGTTTCCAATATGCCTTTGTATACATATTTTGTTTATCACAGCAGAAGTATAAATAATTGTTTTATAATGTGTCAAATATATCATGAGAACAATATCAATAATTGATAGACATGGAAATGGACATAATCTAAAAAGAAATGTGAATGTTTGCAATACGTATTGTTCTGATCAACAATAGTCCTATTATACTATCGGGGTGCAAATTTGTGAAATTAATGTGAACAATTTGGAAATAGCATTTCGTCCAAAATATAAGGAAACAAAAACGTTTTTAACTACCAGGCCACTCGATGTTTCCTTGTATACATGTGCTACAGTTCCCTGCTCTGTTTTATTCCATGTGTTAGGCAGGTCATAATCGGAATCGTCATCCATTTGCTACGAACAAAAATATTTCGAAAACAGAATGAGTAACAATTTTGCATTTTATTCTGTTAAAATATAACGTTAAAATAATAAGCGATTTTGAGTTGATATTACATTTTTCAAGAAAATATGTAAGTCCTGCATGTTACCTTGAATGTTCTGCTTTCATAATAAATGAACTACAGCCCGTTTGAGATTTTAAAACAAATCGCATTACCTTAGAACGCTGAAGTTGTCGTTGATTTATCCTTTTGTTGACTTTTGGTCTGCTGACGAGCGCATATTCAGCCTGAAAATAACACAGACAATACATTTATCTGTAGTATGGTACTATAGACCAAATGTGAAGTAGTCAAGTAAGCATGTCGGTGCAGCACTTTTATTTCGCTACACAAATACGTAAAGGGATTTATAACGTCATAATTTGTAATATAACTTATATAACAGGCAGATATATTTACCAAACCATTCGTTGTTTCTCTGTAGACATGTGGTACGGATCCATGATTTCTGTTGTGTGAGATGTTTAGCAAGTCATATTCCATCTCACTATCTAATTCCTACAGCAAACACGAAATAATTTTGGATAGAAAAGTGATGTTTTGGAAAATAAATATTAGCTTGTAGATGAAAAGGATGGTTACATGATAAATCTCACAATTATAGCTAGACGTAATGAAAACAAAATTCCAATTAATTTGGTGAAAAGAAAGAAACTACTCTGTTTCGAATATAAGATCTGCATTATGGTAAGTAGGGTGCATGGAATTACTTGCCCAAAGAACGATATGGATATATTTATCATAGATATCTGCACACAAACAAACCCACACGTAAAATGTCACAAATGAAAATGTCTGAGAAAAAAGAAATTCTGCTAACATTTTTAAAAGTATTTACATGAAAATTTAAACAAAAGCCCCCACATTATTTTTTCCTTTTATACTTGGTTATAGAAATGAATCGGTAAAATTAAAACGTCGGACGTAAAACTATTGATAGGGCCTACTTTTTTAATTTAGCTTTTATTACTTGTTGGGTCTGTGTGATCGGAGTGCTGCCCTCGGATTTCGTAAATGTTTCTCCTGGTATTCGGCTGCCAGTTCTCTCTGCCGGACTACTAGTGGCGTCTTCGGACACAGGTACTAACGGCCGCATCGGAATATCGGGCAGGTTGAAAGGCACTGGCCTGAACAATTGGGCTGATGGTGGCGGCTGGTTGGGTAGATGATTCGCGGGTAAAGAAGACTCGTCAGATGGTGTTGGGGGCAATGCACGTCGACCCTGTGGTGGTCTGAATCCAGTAGACTCGACGTTAACAGAACGTCTTACTACAGATGAAACAAAATTCCAATATCATACGTAGTACTGGCCTTAAACATGTTAAAGTAATCTTCACTAAGAGTTTGCCTCAAGTTTACAGTGCATTAAACGCTACATCAAGTTAATTTCATGACATGCGCCAGCTCTGTAGCTTAATTGGTTTGTGTGTTTATTTACGTCACCTATGCCCTATCCCATTTAGAACAAACAATTTCCATTTCATTTTAATTTACAAAGTTAACATTAAAATAAAGTTGTCAAGCTTAACAAATATATGATTTTAAAACAGGTTTTTTGTTCTCTTCCATCCAAAATAAAAGGTTTTGTTACGACGAAAGACATACAGGGTAGCCAGGTATATATGTCAGTGAAATCCAATGATTAAATAGTTATCATTAACATACTAAGTTATCATTATAACAATATGTGCTGCGCCTGGAAACATAGCAATATGCGGATTACAAATGTGAGCTATTATTATTGTCATTATACAAATTACATTTGATTGTAGAAAGAAAATCAATCCGTTGTTCCTCATTCCGACCATGTGTCATATTCATATTCGTCAGAAAACTATGACAGCTCGTCTGTTCACACAGACAAATTCGACACACGAAGACTTCTAACAACATTAAAATGACTTACCAACTCTCCTCTTAGAGCGGATCATACAACCAACAATTGCCAGTACAATTAATAGCATCACCAGGCCGGAACATCCCGGTATAACAAAATACATTTCTTCGTACCACGGTTTCTCCGTAGGTCCTTTACAGCAAAACAAAAAGTATACTGTTAGCAGTCGTAACAAAAAAAGTTTCGTTATCAATCGGCTCCCTTTTTATAATATCATTAATAATTTGTTTTCAATGTGAAATCCTTTTCACTACTATCCTTAAAAATTGTGTGTTAGAGAAAAATCTCGAATGTATACAATTGGTTGAAACAAGCATGCCATCTTCATTGTCTCAATACGTTTATTTAGTAATACTTAACTGATGCAAGAATTTGCATCTCACATGTGTTGCATTTCTACATGTATTGCATTTCTAGTGTTGAAAGATGTATAAGGTGAAAAGAAGAATCTATAAATAAATTGCATGCTAAATAGTCCCAACGGTTTACGGAAAAATTGTTAACATTAAGTTAAATATACGCTGGAACCATGAAACTTAAAAAAAATATATAGTAGTTACAAACAAACACACACACACACACACGCACACACACACACATAAAACAGGCATATATATATATATATATATCTACAGTCCGTCCCAGAAAAAAATGAAACCGAGAATTATCGATGTTTTATAATAACTTACTCACAGTTATAATTAATAAATTACACATATTTGGAAAGCTTAGATCATCTTCTTTCATTTGATGCAACTCATAATGAATCAGGAAAAATGAGCTAGGAATAAAGTTATGTTTGTTTAATGTAGTGCTTGCATTTCCATAATTTCATCAAACGAATTCTTTTTCACTGGCTGTCTGCCGTAGCAACGAACGGAATTAAAATAAGATTTAACTCCGTTCCCTTGACAATCAGCCGTAGACGAAAAACTCAGTGCACTACTTTAAACAAACATAACTTTGTCATTCCTAGCTCATTTCTCCTGATTGAGGTGTCATATGAAAAGGCAGAATGTTCTCTTTCAGATACCGTCCGCCAAATTACTTTATGGTTTCCTCTCTTCAAATTCATTTCAATCACTCATGCGTGAAATATGCATCATTATGAGTTGCACCAAATGAAAGAGGAGGATGTAAGCTTTCCAAATATGTGTCTCTTCTTAATTGTAAATGTGAATAAGATATGATAAAACATCGATACTTCTCGGTTTCGTTTTTTCTGGGACGCACTGTATAAACATGCAAGTATATGTATATAGAAATGTGCGTGCGCGCGTGAGTGTGTGTGTGCGTGTCTGTGTACGTGTGTGTCCCGTCTGTTTGTGCGTAACATATATATTTTATATATAACTCATAAGTGAATATCTGGGCTTAATTAACATGTCATAACATCAATCGAACTTATTATATAATGAATATGAAGAACACACCTAATAAAGAAAAAATGTATATATTTCTGGTTTCATAACGCTTGTGCAGTTAATGTTATGAGCAAAAGTAGAATCTTGTCAATTTCAAAATAAATTATCCGAAAACCTAGTACTGGGATCAAGAAAATAAAACAGCAAAACATTAACCAAAATGCACAAGTGCTGATAAAAAGACATATAATTTATGTGGGACGTTTGGTATTTGCTTTTAAAACGGGAAAGTGGGGGAGGGGCGTTTATTTTCTTATTGAACCCTATTTGTGAAAAAAAGAATGGAGTTATTTAAATTTCTAAGAATGTGCATCAAGCGGAAATATATTTTCGATATACAAAATAATACGAATGTATTATTAGCAAAGCTCCAAAAAATTGTTCTTGTTAATGTTAACTACGCACACAAACTCATGTAATAACTTACACTTTTGTAAATTTAAGTTAACTCTTAAACAATCAAGTAATTTTTGGGAGAGCAATATTTCCCTTGCAAAAGGTATAACTGCCAATCGGTGCCAGAGTTTAGTGTAAATTATATGCAAATTATTACGCGTCTAATATACATGTACCTAGACTTGAAGGGTCGACAAGTGTTGTGTAGGATGTTTCCTCTCCTGTGAAATGTATTTCAACGAGCACATGTTCATTTTGTTTTGAGTTCTCATTAGTTTGTTTATTTAATGTATAGTTATTCAGTCCGGACCTAACAAAGTTTCGTTGTGTTTGGGGTGTTAAAATTGATTTAGTAAATTTGTTGGCATTTACTTCATCATTCAATTTCATATACTATTTATTACAATTTATTAATTTAATCAATATCATCGGTTATTTATCTAGTAGTAAAGTTTAATGTTGGTCTGTTTCTACCAAACTGCCGCCGCGTTTATAGTGTTAAAGTGAACCGGTTACAATGTTTGAAATTGATGAAACACTGCGTATTTGCAGTATGAAATCTGACTTATTATACTCCTTTAACTGTACTAATCATCTAACATGCAAACAATCCTGAAAAAAATCTCAAACCACAAAGATATTTGTGGTTTTCTTTGAAGATTCACTGTGCAACACCTTCTAAAATAAAATTATTTCAAGCAATTTTTGACTCTCCTTAACCGTTTCTCCACGAAAATAAGACATAAAACAGGCTTTAATTTTGTGTTTAACACATAAAAGTTTAGAATGGTACATAAAGACGATTCTCTGCTTTGTTACGATTTCAATTCACCTAAAACTTAATTAAATACTAATAATATAGTTGGAATAATACAGGAATCGATCAGATCAGTTTTCCCAAATTTGTATCAATACAAATAGTCTGTTTTTACTCAAGCATTCGGATTATCTGTTATTGTGCATTTAGCATTAAATTCATTACTTTAGTACCAATTTCTCACATTTAAACAATGCTAGCATGTCCCTATCATATTTGTTAAGAATTTCCTCTGGTAAAAGGAATTCCAAAAACGTGGCACGATATGGTGTAAAAGCAATCGCTACCTAATCTGTAATGAGTGTTCTTTACTATACCTCCAATAACATCACTCGGAATACCATTGTTATTATCATAGGTATTATATATGAATCAGTATCGTGAAAGTCATTTGGCTTTTGAATTATATTAAATTCACAGACAAAATAGCAACAATAATGATAATGATGATGAAAATAAAAGAAAATAATAATGAGGAGGAGGATTCAACTTCCACACTACTGCTACTACTATTGCTTATACTTCTACTACTACTACTACTACTACTACTACTACTACTACCGCTATTTTTTACCGCACATACTACTCCTCCTCATACTACTTCTCTTCCTCCTACAACTGATATTACTGATACCACTAACACTAATCGCATTACTCTTACTACTAATGGTAATAACGATACAAATAAAACCACCACCACGACTATTATGATAATAATAATTTTTAAAATAATAGTAACAACACAAGTCTAATAAAGAAACAAATAAAACAGCTCGGGATCCCTAATTTTATTTCAGCAAGGTTATAAAGTCCTTTTTATTTTTGAGAATTGATTATTGTTAATGTTGCCAACATTGTCACAGTATTTCTTAAAATCAATAATGTGTTTCCACTTTGCAATTGTCGATGGTATGTGGACTCTATGAGGAAGGGAATATAAATGAAGAAAAAGAATAATCTTGCAAATCTTCATTACTTTTTGACGTTGAATGACTTTCCTCAGAGACTGTCCCCATAGATTGTGTGTGGGTAGTGAGTTCCCCTAAACATTTTGAATAACAAAACAATGTGTCGTTTTACAATCAGGAATTGTTTTACCATATACAGAAATGCTAACTGAAAAAAATAATTAAGTATAAAAACCCTCATGTACTCTTCTTCTTTCTTGCTTCATTATTCGTGGTTGAATTTTGATTACAATGTTTACCTTGTTGTTTTTAATTGTGAAGTTCTAAATACTATATACCTAAGTAACGATGTTTCGAGGGGACGAGTTATTGTCATGGCGGGATGTAAGGATTATTTTCAATTTGAACGTGCATACACAATCTATCGAAATAAAGTACCAATTCATTACTGAAATCAATAAAAGTATACAAATAATAAATTTACTGTTAGAAAAAGAGAGGCAACCACAGATTGACTATTGAAAATTAATCAAGTATATGCAATAATCAATATACAAATACAAAAGGAGAAACAAAGTACGGTCTAGGAGTTAAACGGCTGATATAAGTGAAACATAATCCAAACAGGTTAAAGTGAATTCTCGATTTTAGTTGAAGCTAAACAATAAACAAACATACACAAAAAACGGGAAAGGGCACTAGAATAATCCAGAAAAAATGTGACATCTCGTTCAAGTTCAACAAATAAATGTCCTATTGAGCTCGTACTACTATCTCCCAAATTGTACTGATAAAGAAGATTTTGCTGCGACATGACTTGAATGACATTCATATTTCATTTGTGAGACGCCTAATGAGGAGAATGCGCTACTGTGTATTTTTTTTTCTCTGTTTTTTTCCTTTTTCGGGGGGATTTTTGAAATATGGCAGACCTCTTTCCCGTGTTGAATGCTGGGATGGCGTCCACCCTCGTTTGTATTCCTTAATACAATGGCCTTCAATGGAACGTCTGACTGTAGTGTAGTACTGTACGTTTACAGATCTTATATCATACTATAATAAAGTATACTGTGCCATGAGGTAGCAATGAATTCATTTTGAAAGTAACACTAGGTACTCCATATACCCTTAAGAACGTGCTGAATAGCATTTGTTCCTGACCTGCACTTGGTGCATATTATTACGATGGACAGTAGAGATAACAAATAACAAAATTGATCATAAATACAAGTGTGAGACCACCCACAGCAAATGAAGAAAGAGAGAAACGCAATTTTTTCATCACATATATACAGTAAGAATAATCACGAACAAAAAATATATATCCAAAAGGAAACATTGCTGGACATAAAAGCAGAGGAGGACAACGCCTCATATATAGATCAACAATCTCAGCTTTTTAAGACTAGCAGGTAATTGACGAAAAAGGAGGGCAATGACCTGGTATTCGGGTTCAACGTCCCGCCGCCCCTGACATTAGAAACTAGGCCTACATATGAATAAAGGGATGCCTTTGTGACGAATAATGAGAAGCGTTTATATACAATTAGCAAGATTGTAATAAACGTAAGGTGGGGAGCGTCATACCATGACTAGGTAACCTTGAATCTTCACATCGCCTTCATTAAATGGAATAAGACAAATGGCAGCCTTACACTTTAATGTTTCTAATCTATTTTTAAACAAGAATACATCTGAAGAATCACTCTTTTAATGTGACGACACACAGTGGTCATGGATCGTTGCATCAGTGACATGTTTTCTACAATGATAATCAGGTATGTCACTGTATGTAACGTTTTATAGTAAACGAGAATTATTGAAATGCTTACCTTCTTTTTTGATAAAAACTGATGTCTGAATCCGATCAAATGATGAGTTGCTAGCGACCTTGCAGATAAGCACAACATATTCCTTATCCGCGTATGTTTGTCTAAAGTGTATTGTCCGTGTAGGCACACGAAGACGTTTATCACGTCCATCATCAACATATTTTTGAGAATCAACATACACATTTAATTCCTTTGGAATTACCCACTCCAAATTGACGGCTGGTTTCACCGATGTATTGGTTTTACAGACTAATGTCTTGTTTTCCCCTTCTGCAACATTGAGTGATCCGTTGTTCTGTAGAATGTTACCGTTTGCTTCTTCGACCAAGATTACCCCCTTTGGTGGCACTTGAAATTAATTTAAAAGAAGGAAAACTTCCAGCATTTAGTGAAGAGTAATGACTAAAAGATGCCATTATAATATGTTTTTAAATAACGATTATATTTGATAACCAAAACGTAATAGCTGAACAAATGTAACTTAATCAGTTTCCTCTCCCTGCTGCGTACAAAACATGAATTTCACTGATAAGGCCTTAGTGGGACATATTCCATTAATAGAAGCTCAGCTGTAGTATTATCTTTATACAAAATAACGTGTATTACTAATTTTGTTGAAGTCTGGGTATTTATATATATATATTAAGAATTATACGAATAGTGACTTGATGTTTGTGTCATTATATTACTTACACGTTTCATTTGTTGTTTTAATTGTTTTAATTGTTTTAATTGCTCAAAAAGGTATTTAATAAAACACATGGTGTTTTTTTAAATTCTAAGTGGTTGTTGTATTTGTTAATAAGGAAATCATATTATGAAGAAAAAAAGTTAAACAAATTGTATACCATTTACTGTTAGGTTGATTTCACATGTCTGTCTGTTTCTTTGAAAAATCATGACAATTTTATAGTCATCTTCATGAACCAACGAAACGTTTCGAATTGTCACAGTGCTGCTGATAAACGTATTGTTTCTTCCGAGTGTGTGTCTTGCAGTATTATGTTTGCAGGGGTTAAGTTTGTCGCAGTTGAATAATATCGAGCCATTACTTTTCCTCCAGGATATTGATGTTATGAGCTGGTGTGTGTTAACCGCGAGACACTGGAGGTTCACGTTCTCCCCAGCAGTTGTTTCCATACGGATGTTCCTTTCATCTGTAATGAAAACATATCACAAATTGAAACCTACAAGAATACTGCTTGTTTCGAGTCTTCATTTCAGTAATTTTGTACTCAGTTAAACATTATAAGCACTTCAACATAGAGACGTATTTATTGTTGCCAAATATGCAAGTAAATAACGAAAAATTGAATGAAAGTGAGATTTGATGGTACTTGTTATGTGTCTAGATCCAGGTTTTAAAGATGCAAAATATAGAGAAGTTTAAGAGAAGGGTTTGGAAAAAGAAAAACAGATAAAGCTAGGTCGCATTGCTCCCTTTTTAAATATATTTTTCTCTAGGATATGGTAATTGTTATCCCCAAAGTGGGGTAAAGTGGAAAACAAGCGTCTATGAAAAATAAATTAGTTAGTTATTTGCGTTTAGATCAAGTATCTGAATATTGATGAATATGAGCGCCGAAAAAAGGATAACGCTCCTGAATAAGCATTTCCAAAGATTAGATATTAGAAAACATCCTAAATTACAATGGTCTGGCTAAATCATAGGAAGGTCCCTATCAAGTCCAATAGTGTATTTTTATATATAACAATGATCAATATTGCAATTTCAATACACTTAGTGATCAGTTGCTGAGCTATTCTAACAATTGGTGTCAGGTAAATTCCACGAAAAATCCCGAGGAGGAGGGGGGGATGCGATAAAAAAAACATCTTGGTCGCTTTGCCCTCATGCTTTATCAATTTATTGTGTTTATTCAAACTTTGGTTACCCATCTAAAGTGTAGTATATTAGTTATGAGTATCACGTCGTAAACAAGCACAGTTAAATATTACGCATAATAAGCATTTATTAGTTGTCATAATGTTAGTAAAATACTAAAACATTAAAATCTTCATGAGAAAAATAGAAGAGATAGTTGCGGTTAAACGGAGAGTTCAGGGAACCATGCATCAGTAAAATTTAAAAAAAGCGCAGTTGAATATTACGCATAATAAGCATTCATATATTGTCATAATAATTTTAGTAAAATACTTTAAAATAAAAAAAATCATGAGAAAAATAGAGGAGATGGTTGCCGCGGTTAAACGTAGAGTTCAGAAAGCCATACATAAGTTTGTATGGAAAACTCAATAACTAATTAAAAGCAGTGTACATGACAAATTTTCAGACTAATTTATGGCATACTCACTGGCAGAACAAAATTCAGATCCGATAAGAATTAAAAATAACTGCCACATACTTCCTAGTTTCTTATTTGCTAAGGGTTATAAACAAACAAAACAATGATATTCCAATTGGAGAAATGAACTGTTTATTTGAAGGTTTACGAGACGTTAATGCCACCGCGCGGCAAACGTTCACAATTACGTTTCAACATTTACACGGATACACGTTTTATTTCAAAAAAGTTGGCGCTCTTTAACTCAAAGACTTAAACATAATAGAAGGGTGGGGAAGGTATCGACTTTGATTTCTTTTCGGGAAACATCTTAATAAACATATATAAAAAGGTAACATTTGACTAATTTTCTTCATGTTTTCTCTTACACTGTTAGTGTACAGCGCTCAAAGGCACGTATCTCCTACACAAAAAAGAAACAATAGCTAAAACCAAGAAGACAATGACAAAATGTAATAATGAGATTTGGAACTATATAGAATACGCTAATTGTACACGCTTATCTTTTCAATGAAAAAAATACAGAACATAAAAAACATCAAACAACCCCTATAAATAAATTTAAAAGTGGATGAATGTTTACGTAAATGACTATATTAATAACTAATTAAATTAAACGCGAATCAAATCACTCAATAGGTGCGCATACTTTTACCTTTTGCATCGAGCCATCTAGACACAGTTGGAACTTTGTCACAGCATGGCGTATATTATGAGGTGATCTGCAGCAGATCCTGCAGATCACCTCTTGATTTAATAGTCAGAATTGTTTTTCTGTATTCGTTCTTTATATACGCAATATAAACATTACCATCATTTTTTTTTACCACTACTTCCTCTCGGTCCGAAATAGAAAACAATCTACCTCTCAGTGTTGTTAATCAACCGTGAAGTCATCTCAATTGTGATGCTTTGTAGGCGCCATTTTGTAAAATCACATCATCAATAATGTATCCATAACCAGTACATACACTTAAACTTCAGACCAGGGTCAATGTCCAGGCTTAGTAATGTCCTAGCGCGTCATATTACAAAAGGCTTCAAATCACTTATGGAATAGTTTATTGTACGTTTCACGCAATTTTGCAAATTTGAATATTTGGCGCGCGTCCGCGTCATTGCGCGTAGATCATGGACAAACGTATAGTACCTTTTAGTGAACTGTACAAGAAGACTAAAAAAGGTTATTCCCAATCTGGACGGAGAAGTGTGAACCGAGCCGAGACAACACGCCTCGAGGTCAAGGAAGGGTGTCGCAGATGTATTGGCATCAGCAATAAAACCGGTAAGGTTTGCGCCATAGCATCACGTGCTCTCGGCTCGCTTCATTCTTTCTATGATCTTCATGAGAGATGGTCGGATTCGTGAACAAACTTTTTACCACCTTCCCTCCCCTAGCCGCCATTATTCGGCCGGCGGGCTAGACATACAAGTGATGAACTATAAATGTACGGTCGCAGCTGTGTTACAGCTGTTTATGTGTTAGCTATAGCCTTACTTGATTCCCTCCTAGTTTAGGGTTGCAACTGCAATAACACTGTATCTCAGTCCATTTCTTTATTCATTATCACTTGGATAACTGGCGTCCAACTATAACTGGCGCGATTACGATATACAGTTTCGTTTGCGCCACGCTACTCGGCCGGAATCGTCGTGGGCAACTGTGGACACGGAGTTGTGGTTGCTAGTGGCAACGGCTCAGTCCTTTCGCGCATATGGGGCTGGGCCGTATGCCAGCCCTGCAGGGACACCACAGGGAGGTAGGCAGCGACAACACTCCTTTCGGGGAGGGGGAGCTCCGCCCAGCGCCGGGAGGCATGAGCGGCCGCTAGCCGTCGTCGAACCGGCTTCTGCTTCGCGGGAAAATGTCACAAAGGGCAAAGTTGCCAGTACCGGCACTTCTGTACTCGGTGCAATAATGCCTCCCACGGAGAGCTTGCCTGCACTAAAGCATCAGCAACCTCAAGCAAGTAGAATATTAGCTCCAACTCCAATCAAGTTACAATGTACGCTACCTTTCCTTCTCTCGTATGAACCTCAGATAGAAGGGCGGAAATTAAACCCTATATCATTCAAAGTAAGATTAGGAAAGAGGTACAGCTAGGAAGGATTGTAAGTCCCTTTCCTTCGCCCCCCTTTGATAATTTTCGCTGCTCCCCTGTTGGGTTAGTTCCCAAACGCACGGCTAATGAATTTCGTCTTATCCATCATTTATCTTCCCCAAAAGGCTCATCTGTTAACGATAATATCGATCCAGAGGAATGTGCGGTCGCGTACTCTGACTTTGATGAGTCTGTCAAACTCATTGCCGCCCTCGGTCGGAACGCCTTCATGGGGAAATCTGATATTAAATCGGCTTTTCGATTGTTGCCTGTGAATCCAGCCGATTTTGATCTCCTTGGTATGTGCATTGATAGACAATTCGTCGTGTGCCCGGCAGAAGGGCGTTAACTCAAAATTTGGGGAAATTTTTGATTTTCAAATTTCGGTAAAAATGTGTAGATCTTCTCAAGGCCTTTCGAATGATGTGCTTTTTAATTCATATAATTACGTAATTGTTACGTAATACACCAATATGAAAATGGCGTAGGCAGCCAAAATTCAAAAGTCTTCCCAGCAGAAGGTCGTGAACGCGCGCGTGACGTAATTTATATGCGGCGGACAGTCGCCATTGGACTTTTGTAATCTGCTGTGACTCCCGAATTTGGTAAGTATTTGCAATTATTTGTTTTAAAAACGAAGAAAAAAGTTAAATTTGTCATCATTTTGAGACAAAAAAATGTTACTGTTACATCATGTTGATTGAATGTGGGCATAATGTTGAGAATCAGCTAATATATCTGACTGATTGTACCGATTTTGTTAGATCAGTCCCACTAGTTCACTTTTTTTGTTTGTTTTTGGTTTGTGTCTGTCATGTATGTGTTTGTGTGTGTTGAGTTATTGTCGGTCGTGTATCTATCAGATATGATTGTTTACGTCTGGGACCAAACTTAAACGATTCATATGTGAACAAGTCTCTAGATAAATTAATATTGTGCATTTCTTTGAATTCTCGGGAAAGTTGTTTCATTAAATTTAAAATAGACTTCTAGAACACAAATCACATAGACCTATGATTTGTGAGTGAAACTCATTACTTACAGTTAGCTAGACCTCATGCCGTGTAGCAGTGGAAAGCCCCAAGTCTATCGTTAGTCTAATAACTAACTAACTACTTGCTCAAATGGAAATATCCCAGGACATTTCATTTCATAAATGAATCCAAACATAATTATAGACATGACAGTGACCAATAGTGCCAGTACCTGCTACTACTGATGTAAGTGAATATTTAAGTGAGTGATCTCAATCGAGTCAAAAGAAGACACAGTAATGAAGTCGTTACTAGCTTCACATCATTGTACATGTATTACCGTACAGTATGATTTACAACAGGCACAGTCAAGCATACAGGAAAACATAACACTTCTCGACATAAGAATATGCGCATTCTGTGAGGGGGGTCCAGTTAGCAATCAGGACCAAGAAATGAGGAAAAAAAACTTATGTAGACCTCTAGATCTACTAAATCTAATTCCAATTTTGTTAACCCAAATCCATAAATAATTTTTGAAATGTGTATTGTACCATATTTCAGTATATGATGACAATGTCTTTTTCATACGATGATACATATATGTTATACAGATATTTGATATTCATTCCCTAAATTATGTTCTCAGGTTTGCCTAGGTTTAGATTATAGCATTTCCAGCCATATTCTAATGTATAAAGCTATATTTAAAATTTGTCTCACAGATCAATATGGACCTAACAAGTGACATTCTTGTCCAATGGGAAGATGGGAGCAAAATGTGGTTGTCATTGGAGAAATAAAGTCCAATGATCAATTCAAGACCACAGATGGGAACTCAAGTCAGCATGCCAAGGGGAAGGTGACATGGCATGGGGTTGTGTTGACTATTGATGACAGTGCTGCCACTTCCACCTCTGATGATGATGAGGAGGAGGAAATGGAAAGGAGCAGGTAATTTCTTTAATTTTTTTTAAAGATTGGTATTAAAAAAAATATAAAAAACATCTATTTAGTCCCCAGATGTGATTTTGTAAATGATTAATATGCTGAAAAATGAGTTTTATATGTTCAATAGGTGTTATATTTTATTCCTTTATTCTGAAAGAACAAAACCCTCTTACTATTCCAGAAAAAAAAGAACACACAAATAAACAATGACAATTTTTGAAAACACTGATTATATTTGTAATACGTTGTGTTTTTATTTCTTTTTTCCAGATCAGCCAGCTATCACTGTATCCAGATGTTGCAAGTACTCCTAGCCCAACACTTCCCTGAAGATGAACATCACCAGAGTTCCCAGTGACACCCTCATCAATATAGATGGATTTCTGGTAATTTTGAATCTTTGAAATCTCAAAATTTGAACAAAATGCTTCACTTGTCTTAAAAATGTAATCAGCTGTATAAACTTACTTTTTTATTTGTTAATTTTGTTATTTCTTTATCCACAGTAACCTATTTAATGTCATAACATAGAGATTAAAAAAGAAAAACAGAAATTACATATCACAGGGATTATTGAGACTTATGATATAAATATCTAATGTATGTTTGGTTCAATAGGTTAACACCAGCAGAGCAGTTTCTCCTGGCAGCTCATCTCAGCTTTACACTGCTGTTACCATTGTCACATAATCTCATCTTTGCAACGAGGAGCCAATGGAGCTTGATTATGACGAGGTACACATGTTATTTCTATTTCTATTTCTATTTTTTAAAGCCACAAATAAGATAAAAAATAACCATCAGAGCAGTGATGTAAAATGCCGCTGTTAAGTTTGATGAGGAAAATAATGTTTTCTTTGTTTCTTGAAATAAACCATTAAAGGGGAATATGTGTTTAACATGAACATGAAAATATCATAAAGGGGAAGTCCACCCTGATGTTAAGTTGGTTTTAATAGAAGCAGAAAAATAAGAGGAACATTTCAGTGAAAGTTTGAGCTAAATACAAATTTCTGAATGATACAATTTGTTTTAATGAACACATAAGCAGTATTCATGAAAGATTGAGAAAATAATTAGATGTATAAATCTGGTATGTATTTTGTAGTAACACAAAATGTACTGGTATTTAGAATTAATGTGCCCATCTGGGCCCTGTCTTACAAAGAGTTGATATTAATCCCAATTTATTTGTGATTGATCTCAATCGCAACTATGTACATTAGAGATTGCAAACTTGCGATTGGTTAGAGGACTTGCGATTGATTTGGATCAATTGCAACTCTTTGTAAGACAGGGCCTAGATATCACTACTGGGTAAGTTGTTAACTCGACTTTGAGCATCAGGTAAAATATTAAATGAATGTTAGATGCCAGGTACTGAAAAAGGCTAATTATAATCACTTGGATATGCATACAGTAAAAATGGATGTAATGATAGATTGTAAAGAAAGATTAGTACACTGTACAAGTCAGTTATAGACGGTCAAAATTAGATGCGTGCTAACTGTTTTACGTATACCATGTGTCTTTTGTGTTTTTTTTTACAGAAGAGCAAGGCAAGGATAAAGGGCTGCCCAGCCTCGGAAATGGCAGTAGAATATCCAGAAGATTAAACAGATCTGTGCCTACCAGTTGTGAAATGGAAATGCACTTGATGGAAGCAAGATAGGTGATCCATGACAGGATTCTTGTAGGCTAATAGTATAAAATGCATGTTTTAAGGGAGAGATCAATTATCTTTGACCTTTCATCCATTATATTCCTACTTGATAAGGGCATTTAAAAGATATTCAAGTAGTACGAATATGGTTATACTACCTCAAAATTGTAGTTAATTATTGACAGAACATAGTGGTTTAATGGAGAGTCCATTGACCTTTGAACTTTCACCTTGATCATATTTAATACTTTAACTTGGCACAGTCTGCACATGCTTTCAATAGATGCAAATGTGATATGAATTGGTGATTTTACCTGAATGTTGTACAAATACCCCAGAATAATATGTGAAGGGACTGAGTCCTAAGTACATGTATAGACGGGAGTGTGTATCGTTAAGTCCTGTCGGAGCAACAGGGATAAAAAGAAATTCCTCAATAAAGGAATTTTTTGTGTTTTGATCATTCGGCCTAAAATATATATATTACCTCTAGAGAACTACATGTATGAAGGTTTTGGAAGCTGGTATTGTTGCTATTGGTACTGCTACATAATTAGATGTTTCCTGGGAGTGTAGCTGTTTGCTTTCTTTACAGTAAATTTTTGAAGTCATGTTCAGAGGAAATACAACTTCCCCTTCTCTTTTTTTTTACCTGAACTACCGTGCAAATTCATGAGTAAGATTGATAATTTGACAAGTCCACACTTTTACTCTTCAATATGTAATAATCAGGTTCATGAAATATATTTGTTGACAAGTTGCTTGTGAAGTATTTGGAATCGTAATTATTTATTTGAGTAATATTTACTGAAATATAAATCTGAAGTTGATAGTGTCTTATGATTTGGTTGTCTATTGTACAAGTTAAATTTTGTTAATGAAATAGAAGAGGAATTATAAATATTCGTGAAATGTTAACAGGCGGGAGTATAAATATCTCATGAAAGAATAGTCATTCAATTCACAGAAGATAAATTTCTTAAATGTCTTCCGTATATTTCATTTTTTTCCCATTCTGCAGAAATGCATGTATGATAATCAATAATTGTAGAGAACTGGGTACTTGTTTTCTCTCTTTGTTTTCAAGAGCGAAGGAAGTCTTGTAAGATTTGTTTAAAGAGACAAAACATATCTGGTTGTTGTAAAGGTATTGTGTAGAAATATTCTAGGAGACACCAGTAAGGATATTGAGCTCAGTGTTTATGAAATCATAAACAATATATCCAGCTCATAGAAGTGCTACCTTGAGAACCGAGTGTTTGTATCATGCCTTGAATCTACATTTGCTCAAGATCTAAAATTGTAATTTTCAGAGCTATTTACTAATGAGAAAATATCATACCGGTTTTTTTTACTTTCCATAAATGAAAGACTATGCAAGACTTGTAAATTTGCATTTTGTGCATATTTAACAGGATTTTCCTTCTGTCTTTACGGTTTCACCTGTTTACTCGTCTAAAAGCTAACACTATTTGCATGTACATTTTCCTGAAAAATTAGGAGAGATTGATTTGTGAATATGAGGTGACTGTGATCCATAAGCATGAGGTGAAAACGAATTGTAAATAAGAGCAGAAACATTACAGAAAAGAGTTATCATAATGTTAAAATGAATGGATTTACAGAATTTCTTTAATTCATTTGTTCATTTTAAAGAAAATAAAGAGTTGAAAATGAGAAATGGAAAAAATAGAATAGTGTTAATTAATGATTTAATAATGAAATCCGCAATGCAGATCTAACAATAGACAATGATTAAAATAGATGATAAATTGCTTTGATATAATATTTGAAGATAAGACATTTGCTTCAGGTTATTGGTTGACATTGTGTGATTGGCCTATTTTCCAGAAATCAAAAAAGTAATAAAGTGAATAATATGCAAGTTATTCATATCCAATTTCTTTAAAAACAATAGAGATTGCTTGTTTGTGTCATTTTTGTACTTCATTTGTGTATATATGCTTAATGATAATGATGATAATGTGATAATTATGTTTCTGACGATGAGGATGATGATTGTGATATAACATTATTATTACTAATAAAGAATTATAATAATCATGATTATAATTTTAATTAAAAATAAAGACCACTCGAATCTAATATAT
>JAVYIG010018056.1:0-22831 GCA_035222895.1 Strongylocentrotus droebachiensis
GGCCCCGATCCACAGGTTGTTGGCGGGATTAATCGCAACTGTTCTCCCCCTCTTTTCACCCTTTTCTTTTCCTTCCCCCATTTTTGGGGGGCGGGGGGCAAGACCCCCCCCCCCCCCCCACCACCGAACTACAACTTGTTGGCGGGAAACTTGTAACCGATATCCTCCTTATTTTTTTCTTTCACTGTCCTTCCTTCTTTCTTATTTTTTTATGTGGGGGGGGGGGGGCAGGGGGTGGGGGGGGGGTGGTAACAAATGGGAGGCAAGGCCCTTCCCCCCCCCCCCGATCTCCTTTTTTTCCCCAGTTTCTTTCTCTTCTTCCATTTCCCTTTCTCTCCTCTTTCCCTTCTTTTCAATCTCTCTCTCTCTCTCTCTTCTCTCTTTTTCTGTTTTTTCCTTTTCCTTTTTTCCGGGGGGGGGGGGGGGGGGGGCCTTGATCCGCGCCAGAGTTACACAACATATTCTGACCTGAAGCAGCTTTTTTGCTATTAGTCTCTTCTCAATGACAATTTGCATTATTTTTTTAAACGCCAGCGTCAATTTACGTGAGCTTTCGTAGATTGCATATAGCAAATTAACTATTTGTTGGGTCACGTAACCCAACACTTCGTAGATTTGGGTGACCTGTTTCACGAAAGGGCGCAATACGTGATACGTGATACGTGATACGTGATCACGTGATACGTGATACGTGAGTGTTCGTTGCAAGCCGCTCGGGCAAGATCATCAACGAAAATTCCGGACAGTCTACTCACTGCATGGCTCCTTCCTGACGCCGCTGTAAACTGGACCTCCGTCGATGATCACCACGCCCATCAAGCCCGGTGGTAGAATCTCGTTCCCCCGCTCTCCTCACCACTGCCTCCCGATGAGTCACACTTGTCCTTGGGTATCCCCACAGCAAACTTTGCTGACAATAAATGATGTTGTCCAGCTGCTCCCCGGGATAAGCCATGTCTACTTTCACTTCCAATGGTATAACACTCTGGACAGTCTGACACAAAAAGTGTGTACTAACGGTGATTGTGTGTGCGTAGATGTTGCACTGTATTATGAAGAGAGACTGTATGCAAGACCCATGGCGACAAATACTATTTGCAGGCAACAGATGAAAAGAGATAAGTTTATGAAATGCAGGATAATTATGCAGAAAAATGTTTCTGAAGATGTCCTGGCGGATCCTGAAGTCATGAAGAAAACCTTGATAATGTTGGTAAAGTTTATTACAGTACATAGCATGAACAAATACAAGCAAAACAGGGAGAACTTGAGGAAGGCAGCCTATAGACAGGCACCTCCCCCCAATCAAGTCTGTGCTAGATATTTCAATTGCTCCTTGAAAGAATATCTGCTCTATAGACATGCAATATCAGGCTGGCGGGAGTCTTCGAAACCCCGAACCCCGCCACTCCATCCCATCTGTACGTACATGACTTCATGAATGTTATCAGCATAACTTGTATGGAAGAGGTTTAAAAAGCATCACCATGATATCAAAAGAGAGAAAAATAGATTGAGAGAAAAGGGGAAGGGGGGGGTATAAATGGTGGAGAGGAAAGCAGATACAGAAAGAATGAAGGTGAAATATAAAGAAGTTATATGAGGCGAGGGAGAGATAGAAAGGAAAGAAAGAGAGAGAGATGTTGAAGAACGAGAGATGGTCGGGAGGGAGAGAGAGAGAGAGAGAGATTGTTAAGAGGAGGGGGGAGATGGTAGAGAGAGGGAGAGAGAGAGAGATAATGGATAGGAGAGAGCGATAATTATATATATTGGATATGGAGAGAGAGAGAGAGAGATGGAGAGATAGGAAGACAAATAACATTGAATTAATATGCATTTGACAGTTAAAAATACTTGATCGTCACTCGTACGAATTGAAACCATGATGTCGATAACTTTTCTTCCCTTGTTCCTATTCTTCTGAATCTCAAGGCAACCTGAAGGTGAGTTTCATATCACTTGATCGTAGAGGACACGTAAAGTCAAATGTTTTTTTTATAAGACGAGCTTTCTTAATTTTATTTCCATATTTCTAATGTTACAAATACATTTCAAAATAAAGTACAAGCTTGTTGTTGTTGTAATGAAATAATAATCAATCATACATAATAAATAACATGAAGATAAGTGGTCAATATAGAATACTGATTTAACTGAGAGAATATGATGGGACCTTCATGAAAGCAAGCTTGTAAAGCTGTAGGCCCCGGTGAAATAATTTGTGGTAATGAATGGAGGAAGGATACATGTATAAAAAGTGACCAATCCAACAAAATAAAAAATAAAATAACTGAGACCCTCTTCCTCACTCGTGCTCTTTCTCTTATTCATTCACTGTTTACTGTTCGTGTATGGAGATTCGTCTTGTTTGCATGCATTATAAAGAGGAAAATATATTTATTACCCAAACACAAAGGAACAACATGTAATGGATATCATTTGAGGGTATAAACATTGACAATTATTGTTTAAAAGACGAGAGTATATTACCATTATTATTATTGGGCCTATTATTTCCATTATTATTATCATAACTTGTGGCTGCAGCGAGGTCGATCTCAAATAAATAGTCTAAACAAAGGCTTCTACGGGAATTGTAGCTTTAATTGGAGTTTCATTTTCGTTCCAGTAAATTCCGTGAAAACTGTGGATAAATCACAGATAAAGAATAATAAATATAAGTACATCATAGCATCATCAATATAGCAATAAACACAGTCTCTTTGAGAAAGTCATAAAATAATGTACACTGTGTCATGATCTTCATAACTTATTAAAATAACCCCAGTCACTGATTCTATTCCATATGTATTAAATGGCTTTACATAAATACAAATCACACTACAAGTGTCTCAACTAGACTTGAATAAACAATGAACTAAACAATTATAAATTCTGAATCTCTACTTAGTGCTTCAGCACTCTCATAATAATCTTCAAAGTATTTAACAATATCTTCACTAGCTATCACTGTTCTTAATATAAAGTCAATGTACATATTAAACCAGCATGGGCTTGCATGTCTTACACTACATACTAACATCAACATCTCTCAGTATGAAGTACAAAATACACACACTAATTTACACTTTATGTTTCAACAATTCATAGAAATAGATTCAATATACAACAAAACTAACCTCTTTGCCTGACATAATGACAAACTTAGAACTGAAATCTCCTTGATGAGCTGGCAAAAAGGGGATTCTTGGACCTCAGCACAACCATGTCTATGTAGCCTTCTAAGTGTCTGATATCAAGTGGCTATCAATAGGTGGCGCTATACTAGGCACCTTGCCTGAGGAAGTGCTATTACAAATATATGTGTATTCATGTCATGCATCAATAATACAAGGAACAAATAACTTGGGTGATAACTTATTTAAGTGCAACTGTCACAACATGGCTCCTTTAAATTAAGAATTAATTTACTCTAAGAACGCCATTACAAATAAACAAAATGGTCGACAGCCTCGGCTAAATCTAAAGCATCAGTATACAATTGTAAAACTTAAAACTTGCATAGCATAATATATGTCGCTTAAATTCAATATCACACAAGTACGAACAAAGTACTCATGTTATATATAATACACTGTCCAAAAATGGAATTAAGTACATATTCAAAAAGAAGCATTTCAATGGTGAATCTTAGATTATACTTCATATTCTTCAAACAGTCATCCGTAATCTCTCGGATTATAAAACAAACAAATACATTAATTGGATATCAGTATTCTTGACTTGAGTCTGTACTTTGCACATTCACTGAATCAATTTCTTCATGAATTAAAGTTCAAATTAAAGGAAAATGTCTGAAGTTTGATCATTTAAGTTATAGTTCGTAAATAAAAGTATCGGTCTTCAGTCCTGTGGCTCCTTGGCCGGGAATTCTTCCTGGTCTACGTTCGGAACAAGAAGAACTAGCTTGAATAGGCCGATCGAGGTAACTCGAGGTACTCTGTCTCTCCCTCACTCCACCCATGTGGCTCGAAGTAGGTACATTGCATTTGAAGGCAATGAAGTCACACTCCTCTCTCTGAAGAAAGTCCTTCGCTCTTAGGATGTCATCATTGTCTATGAAGGGGTCAAGATGATGCAGACGACTTTCATTGTAGCGTTTGTCACCCTCTACTGCTTGCATTACATCATTAAAGGTCTTCCTTTGAGTCAACTTTATTCAGCTCGCATGTGTAGTTCAGCAGATAGAGGCTCCATCACAACATTCTTGACATTACCTTTCTCTTCTCTCTTGTCCCATCTTGCATAGCAAAGTCTCGGTAAGTATGATCTCGGTAAGTATGATCTCAGACGTAGACAGTTTGCCACAGCTTTATTCGCTCGACACCAACTAGAGAGATGATCAAATCGTTCCAACTCGAGCTTGTCTACTTTCTGCACATGGGTCCGACTTTTCACTTCAAGATCTTTAGAAAGATCTACAGCTTCTGGCTTTCCCTCATCTGGAGTGAAGTCGGCCTCTAGAAGTCGATCAACATGAAGAGGTGCTTTCTCTTCCTTCATGGTCGCTGAATGAGTGAAGTTCACTTCTGATCGATGTCCATTTACATGTAGCTGTACCTCATCAGGCACAAATCGAACTGTTGTGCGATGACTCACACCCATAGGATCGTTGTGACTATCGGCATACTCTGCATTTACTGTGCCAACAATGCTCCATCCTAGATCCGTCTTGATTGCATATGGACCTCTATCATCAGGAGAGTGGATGACAGCACGTGGAGCAAGAGCCTTGGCACAGTCGTAGCCGATCAGGAGCCCAATTTCAACATCTTGAAGAGGAGCTATCATGTCAGCAATCCTAGTCAGATGTCGGAAGGATCTTGCCATGTCAGGAGTAGGTATGTGATGTCGATCCGCTGGCATGATGTCTCTCGTGAAGGTAGGAGGGAGGCTGATGATCTTCGTGGAGTCGTTGAATGCTTTCACCTGAAGACCAATCACCTTTTCACTTGCAATTCTCTCATTCGCCTTGGTCATGGTAGAGAGTAGCAGGTTTACCTCCGTTCCTTTAATTCCCATCGCCTCCTTAGTTTTCGTGAGAATAAAGGATGTGTCAGATTGTGTGTCCAACAAGGCATACACTAATTTATCCTTGTCGCAGGACTCATGAGACAGCCACACAGGAACGATCATTGTTGACTTTGTAGTATGACTGGAATCAGAATTTGATGCATAGGATGTTGACTCCAAGGTTTCAATGTTATCTCTATCTCTGTTGGTAGCATCCTGTCGTCTTTCTTTCCACTCATCATCATGTAGAACAGTAGGATGCTTCCCTCTGCATGAAGAGCATGTATTTCGCTTGTTACATCTCCTCGATATATGTCCCTTCTCAAGGCAGCCGAAACAGAGTCCATTTTCCATAACGATCTTTCTCTTCTTCTGCATCGTCTCTGAGTTGAAGGAAGAACATTCAGTGAGGTGATGTCGACCTTTGCAGAAGATGCATGAAACAGTTTCTTTCTCAGCAGAGCCATCTCTCTGATTCTGATGATGAGTTTCTGTCTGCATAAAGCTGGAAGTAGCTGCTTTCTTCCTTTCATTCGAGGTCTGCAGAGATTGAAGAGATGTTACAGGGTCACAAGCTACTATAGCTTCTTCTTCAATGAAGTCGGTGAAAACAGAAAAGGGTGGGAATGTCCCCCACTCTCGCCTCCAGTGCACGACCTTTCTGCTCCATTTCACGACCAACCAATCTGGGAGTTTCATCAGTAGCTTCCGGTTTTCTCGTTCATCATCAAGATGGCTTAAGTGATGAACATACTTTGAAGCTGTGTCACACTGCTTCAAAAAGTCTCCAAGTCTCCTTAGACCAGATGCATCTCTCGAACCCACTCTTGGCCAGGAGTCTAGCTTATCTCGATAGGCATTGGATACCACAAATGGATCTCCGTATCTCTGCTCCAATACCTTCTTTGCCTCGTTGTATCCTGCAGCATCTCCGATCATGGAATAACCTTGAACCAGGGATCTCGGCTCACCACTGAGATACTTTAAAAGAAAGTAGAACCTTTCTTCAATGGGAATTCCTCGATGCTCGATTAAGGCGTCGTAGCTTCTCTTCCATGATGTATACTCAAGCGGATTGCCTGAGAAATGTCCGGGCTCCGGAAGAGGTAGTCTGTTCAAGCAGAGCAGCTCCTTTAAACTGTTGGCGAGAACATCTTCGTTGCTGGACTTGTCTGCTGGTTGATGACTTACTTCATCATCTTTCTTGGTTGCAGGCTCCATGGGAGAGACGGGTGCTTGTTCGTTGACCCAGTCTCGAACTCTTGGCTTTGGTGAGCGGGAAACAGACTTTGAAGCGTGAGTTCCGCCTTTTAACTGGATAATGATTCGCATGGTCTCTCTCATCAAGGATGAGTGGTCCTCTTCCATCTCATCAAGCTTATCTTCGCCATCATCATCGAGATTTGCTGAAGGATCTAATTCAGCGAGCACTTCTTGAGTAGCTATGGCTTTGTCCATAGCTTCCTGTACTTTGTTGCGGGATTCTTTAATCACCTCAGCTTGGATGTCGTCTTCTACAATAAGCTCACGATGCTTATTTGCTATTCTACTCCAGAGTCGAATGGCGACTTTCCATGACTTCACTGCGACATCCGCTTGGTGCTTGATACCCTTCTCTGTGGGTCTTCTATCCCTTTTGCTCGCTTCTTCTCCTTCAGACATGATGACGGTCTCTAGCTAGTGATGGAAGATTCACTTTTTGGAATGCACCACTCTGCTCGATCTGATGTCATCACACAGAAGAGTTTTCACTGTGGCTGCAGCGAGGTCGATCTCAAATAAATAGTCTAAACAAAGGCTTCTACGGGAATTGTAGCTTTAATTGGAGTTTCATTTTCGTTCCAGTAAATTCCGTGAAAACTGTGGATAAATCACAGATAAAGAATAATAAATATAAGTACATCATAGCATCATCAATATAGCAATAAACACAGTCTCTTTGAGAAAGTCATAAAATAATGTACACTGTGTCATGATCTTCATAACTTATTAAAATAACCCCAGTCACTGATTCTATTCCATATGTATTAAATGGCTTTACATAAATACAAATCACACTACAAGTGTCTCAACTAGACTTGAATAAACAATGAACTAAACAATTATAAATTCTGAATCTCTACTTAGTGCTTCAGCACTCTCATAATAATCTTCAAAGTATTTAACAATATCTTCACTAGCTATCACTGTTCTTAATATAAAGTCAATGTACATATTAAACCAGCATGGGCTTGCATGTCTTACACTACATACTAACATCAACATCTCTCAGTATGAAGTACAAAATACACACACTAATTTACACTTTATGTTTCAACAATTCATAGAAATAGATTCAATATACAACAAAACTAACCTCTTTGCCTGACATAATGACAAACTTAGAACTGAAATCTCCTTGATGAGCTGGCAAAAAGGGGATTCTTGGACCTCAGCACAACCATGTCTATGTAGCCTTCTAAGTGTCTGATATCAAGTGGCTATCAATAGGTGGCGCTATACTAGGCACCTTGCCTGAGGAAGTGCTATTACAAATATATGTGTATTCATGTCATGCATCAATAATACAAGGAACAAATAACTTGGGTGATAACTTATTTAAGTGCAACTGTCACAACATGGCTCCTTTAAATTAAGAATTAATTTACTCTAAGAACGCCATTACAAATAAACAAAATGGTCGACAGCCTCGGCTAAATCTAAAGCATCAGTATACAATTGTAAAACTTAAAACTTGCATAGCATAATATATGTCGCTTAAATTCAATATCACACAAGTACGAACAAAGTACTCATGTTATATATAATACACTGTCCAAAAATGGAATTAAGTACATATTCAAAAAGAAGCATTTCAATGGTGAATCTTAGATTATACTTCATATTCTTCAAACAGTCATCCGTAATCTCTCGGATTATAAAACAAACAAATACATTAATTGGATATCAGTATTCTTGACTTGAGTCTGTACTTTGCACATTCACTGAATCAATTTCTTCATGAATTAAAGTTCAAATTAAAGGAAAATGTCTGAAGTTTGATCATTTAAGTTATAGTTCGTAAATAAAAGTATCGGTCTTCAGTCCTGTGGCTCCTTGGCCGGGAATTCTTCCTGGTCTACGTTCGGAACAAGAAGAACTAGCTTGAATAGGCCGATCGAGGTAACTCGAGGTACTCTGTCTCTCCCTCACTCCACCCATGTGGCTCGAAGTAGGTACATTGCATTTGAAGGCAATGAAGTCACACTCCTCTCTCTGAAGAAAGTCCTTCGCTCTTAGGATGTCATCATTGTCTATGAAGGGGTCAAGATGATGCAGACGACTTTCATTGTAGCGTTTGTCACCCTCTACTGCTTGCATTACATCATTAAAGGTCTTCCTTTGAGTCAACTTTATTCAGCTCGCATGTGTAGTTCAGCAGATAGAGGCTCCATCACAACATTCTTGACATTACCTTTCTCTTCTCTCTTGTCCCATCTTGCATAGCAAAGTCTCGGTAAGTATGATCTCGGTAAGTATGATCTCAGACGTAGACAGTTTGCCACAGCTTTATTCGCTCGACACCAACTAGAGAGATGATCAAATCGTTCCAACTCGAGCTTGTCTACTTTCTGCACATGGGTCCGACTTTTCACTTCAAGATCTTTAGAAAGATCTACAGCTTCTGGCTTTCCCTCATCTGGAGTGAAGTCGGCCTCTAGAAGTCGATCAACATGAAGAGGTGCTTTCTCTTCCTTCATGGTCGCTGAATGAGTGAAGTTCACTTCTGATCGATGTCCATTTACATGTAGCTGTACCTCATCAGGCACAAATCGAACTGTTGTGCGATGACTCACACCCATAGGATCGTTGTGACTATCGGCATACTCTGCATTTACTGTGCCAACAATGCTCCATCCTAGATCCGTCTTGATTGCATATGGACCTCTATCATCAGGAGAGTGGATGACAGCACGTGGAGCAAGAGCCTTGGCACAGTCGTAGCCGATCAGGAGCCCAATTTCAACATCTTGAAGAGGAGCTATCATGTCAGCAATCCTAGTCAGATGTCGGAAGGATCTTGCCATGTCAGGAGTAGGTATGTGATGTCGATCCGCTGGCATGATGTCTCTCGTGAAGGTAGGAGGGAGGCTGATGATCTTCGTGGAGTCGTTGAATGCTTTCACCTGAAGACCAATCACCTTTTCACTTGCAATTCTCTCATTCGCCTTGGTCATGGTAGAGAGTAGCAGGTTTACCTCCGTTCCTTTAATTCCCATCGCCTCCTTAGTTTTCGTGAGAATAAAGGATGTGTCAGATTGTGTGTCCAACAAGGCATACACTAATTTATCCTTGTCGCAGGACTCATGAGACAGCCACACAGGAACGATCATTGTTGACTTTGTAGTATGACTGGAATCAGAATTTGATGCATAGGATGTTGACTCCAAGGTTTCAATGTTATCTCTATCTCTGTTGGTAGCATCCTGTCGTCTTTCTTTCCACTCATCATCATGTAGAACAGTAGGATGCTTCCCTCTGCATGAAGAGCATGTATTTCGCTTGTTACATCTCCTCGATATATGTCCCTTCTCAAGGCAGCCGAAACAGAGTCCATTTTCCATAACGATCTTTCTCTTCTTCTGCATCGTCTCTGAGTTGAAGGAAGAACATTCAGTGAGGTGATGTCGACCTTTGCAGAAGATGCATGAAACAGTTTCTTTCTCAGCAGAGCCATCTCTCTGATTCTGATGATGAGTTTCTGTCTGCATAAAGCTGGAAGTAGCTGCTTTCTTCCTTTCATTCGAGGTCTGCAGAGATTGAAGAGATGTTACAGGGTCACAAGCTACTATAGCTTCTTCTTCAATGAAGTCGGTGAAAACAGAAAAGGGTGGGAATGTCCCCCACTCTCGCCTCCAGTGCACGACCTTTCTGCTCCATTTCACGACCAACCAATCTGGGAGTTTCATCAGTAGCTTCCGGTTTTCTCGTTCATCATCAAGATGGCTTAAGTGATGAACATACTTTGAAGCTGTGTCACACTGCTTCAAAAAGTCTCCAAGTCTCCTTAGACCAGATGCATCTCTCGAACCCACTCTTGGCCAGGAGTCTAGCTTATCTCGATAGGCATTGGATACCACAAATGGATCTCCGTATCTCTGCTCCAATACCTTCTTTGCCTCGTTGTATCCTGCAGCATCTCCGATCATGGAATAACCTTGAACCAGGGATCTCGGCTCACCACTGAGATACTTTAAAAGAAAGTAGAACCTTTCTTCAATGGGAATTCCTCGATGCTCGATTAAGGCGTCGTAGCTTCTCTTCCATGATGTATACTCAAGCGGATTGCCTGAGAAATGTCCGGGCTCCGGAAGAGGTAGTCTGTTCAAGCAGAGCAGCTCCTTTAAACTGTTGGCGAGAACATCTTCGTTGCTGGACTTGTCTGCTGGTTGATGACTTACTTCATCATCTTTCTTGGTTGCAGGCTCCATGGGAGAGACGGGTGCTTGTTCGTTGACCCAGTCTCGAACTCTTGGCTTTGGTGAGCGGGAAACAGACTTTGAAGCGTGAGTTCCGCCTTTTAACTGGATAATGATTCGCATGGTCTCTCTCATCAAGGATGAGTGGTCCTCTTCCATCTCATCAAGCTTATCTTCGCCATCATCATCGAGATTTGCTGAAGGATCTAATTCAGCGAGCACTTCTTGAGTAGCTATGGCTTTGTCCATAGCTTCCTGTACTTTGTTGCGGGATTCTTTAATCACCTCAGCTTGGATGTCGTCTTCTACAATAAGCTCACGATGCTTATTTGCTATTCTACTCCAGAGTCGAATGGCGACTTTCCATGACTTCACTGCGACATCCGCTTGGTGCTTGATACCCTTCTCTGTGGGTCTTCTATCCCTTTTGCTCGCTTCTTCTCCTTCAGACATGATGACGGTCTCTAGCTAGTGATGGAAGATTCACTTTTTGGAATGCACCACTCTGCTCGATCTGATGTCATCACACAGAAGAGTTTTCACTGTGGCTGCAGCGAGGTCGATCTCAAATAAATAGTCTAAACAAAGGCTTCTACGGGAATTGTAGCTTTAATTGGAGTTTCATTTTCGTTCCAGTAAATTCCGTGAAAACTGTGGATAAATCACAGATAAAGAATAATAAATATAAGTACATCATAGCATCATCAATATAGCAATAAACACAGTCTCTTTGAGAAAGTCATAAAATAATGTACACTGTGTCATGATCTTCATAACTTATTAAAATAACCCCAGTCACTGATTCTATTCCATATGTATTAAATGGCTTTACATAAATACAAATCACACTACAAGTGTCTCAACTAGACTTGAATAAACAATGAACTAAACAATTATAAATTCTGAATCTCTACTTAGTGCTTCAGCACTCTCATAATAATCTTCAAAGTATTTAACAATATCTTCACTAGCTATCACTGTTCTTAATATAAAGTCAATGTACATATTAAACCAGCATGGGCTTGCATGTCTTACACTACATACTAACATCAACATCTCTCAGTATGAAGTACAAAATACACACACTAATTTACACTTTATGTTTCAACAATTCATAGAAATAGATTCAATATACAACAAAACTAACCTCTTTGCCTGACATAATGACAAACTTAGAACTGAAATCTCCTTGATGAGCTGGCAAAAAGGGGATTCTTGGACCTCAGCACAACCATGTCTATGTAGCCTTCTAAGTGTCTGATATCAAGTGGCTATCAATAGGTGGCGCTATACTAGGCACCTTGCCTGAGGAAGTGCTATTACAAATATATGTGTATTCATGTCATGCATCAATAATACAAGGAACAAATAACTTGGGTGATAACTTATTTAAGTGCAACTGTCACAACAGTTATTATTATTATTATTATTATTATTATTATTATTATTGTTATCTTTGACATTATCCGTAACAAAAGTCTTAATAACCGTTTAAATTCTCCACAAATTAAACCAAATTAATCTCCGGAGATATAAAAATTAAAAAAAACACCAGCTTGGTGACTAAACCACACACGTTTGACATTTTGAGTGTTCCATGTTAACAAACTCACTCAGAAAAATAATAATAATAATAATAATAATAGGCATTTGTATAGCGCCGTCTATCTAGACAATGCTATTCCGAGGCGCACAAGAAAAATAGAAAGAATGAGAAAGTTTGGATGAGTGTCATAGTGCCAAGTACAGGTATTGTTAAAAAAAGATAAGATTTCAGCTTGGATTTGAAGGTCTCTATTAAAGGAAGTTATAGTTCTCAAATTAAATGGTAAATTATTCCAAAGACAAGGTGCTGCAGATGAAAAAGCCCTTTCACCACAGGCAACTCGCGTCTTTGGGATCTTAAGAAGATGCTGGTGTGATGATCTTAGACTACGAGCTGGTGTATAAGGCATAACAAGATATGCACTGTACCCACATGAATTACAATTCGTATGTGATTGGAGACAGGGAAATAAGTTTGTACCCTTATTTTTTTTTACTAAAATGAGCAGGCAATACATTAAAAAGGTGTTGAGAGAGGGATTGAGGGAGTACTAAGGGACACCTGGGCCCCGTCTTACAAAGAGTTTTATTGATCCGAATCAATATCAAGTCCTCCAATCAATCATAAGTTTGCAGTCTCCTATCTCTTATGTACATAGTTGTGAATGATATCAATCACAAATAAGTTGCGATTGATATCAACTCTTTGTAAGACGGGGCCCTGGTCACACCAGCAGTCATTATAATGTGTATGGACAGTCCAAAATAGGCAGTCAAATCGATTCGCTGCTGTTGATGTATTTATCTGTTCGACGATGATCTGCTCCCTAAGTTTTGTCGTGTGAATAGAATGCGAACATCAAAAGGGCGTTTTTAATGAATCTGTGATATAACATCTCGACTAAATCAAGTAATTTACAATATTTTGTTTCTTGTTTTTCATGACAGATCTAATAACTACAACATGAAAACGAGTAGACAAGATAAACATGCATAACATACGGCAACCTCATATATAAATCTTATTCGTAACCGAAACAAATTCAATTCATGGCAAAGCTATACATCTATATTCATGTATCGTGATAACGATGCTAATACATAATAGTAAAAACAATACGAACTGAGTAATACAAATAATAATGATGATGCTACATATACTAATACTACTACTTACAATAATTATTAAAACAAATCGTTGTATTAGTTAACCGACCGTATAGTGTTTAAACTTGCAGTATTCTCATTACCCGGTCATTTGATTCAATGTCCATCCTGCACTTGAAAGTGTCCACTTTCAACTCCACTCTGGGAGCATTACGGCCAATCAGCTGGCCGCATGCAAAAACAGTAGATACATTTATAAGCTCATTGTATTATTTACATTTAATCAATAGGGCCTACATGATACCGTATAATTAACCACATTAAAAATTGACATGCATTCTTATGAATTTATATATATAATACATACATGATGAAATAATTCATCACAATTAAATTCAACTAAACGGATTCCACTATGTATAGTTAGTCACGTGTGAAACGAAATAGACCTACATGTAAATGAAGGACACGCGTCATTTTATATAATCTAATCATTGTAATAAACAAAATAATCAGTTTCAGTAAACTCCTTTGTATGGTCACCGATCATTTTTCTACGTTATTTACAAATTATCAACAGACAACTTTACCAACTCAAAAATATCAGACAAGGTATAGTATTCCTTTTCCAAATAGAGATTTCAAAAAGATACAAGCAAACCTTTTTTAAGAGTTAGCACACAAGAGATATTGGATAAGACAGAATACAGCGTTATATTTGTGAAAGAAAAGTGGTCTCATTTATCCTTTTACAAGGGCCATGAAGGATACATGACCAGAAATATTTCCTTCATTTTCCATTTTTGGGACTTATCTGAGAAAGGTTTACCTTAAAATTCTTGTGTTTGTATGAAATCACATTAGAACTGGTGCTGCAATTATCGTTACTTTGGACATCTCAATAATTATGAAACCGTTTGTGAGTGTGAAATCCAAATATCGAGTTGTGTCCACATTCATTAATATCAAATGAAGAAATATTGGGATTTTGGGAAGAAGACACTATGCATTCAAAGTGGATTATGAAGGATGTTGGTGTTGGTTTCCAGGAAAGTATCATGCACAAAAACAATATAGGTCTGCAAGTTAGCACATGCATGAACATGTCCAATACTGTGTATCAGAGAAATGGGGTACTGATAACTTTATGCTGACTTGGCTCAGAAAATGGTACACAAGTAACGCTCATCATGTTTGTTTTGGTTTTTGTCGGTTCACGTATTTGCTCTATATATAACCACACAAACATTTCTAAACGATAACATATTATCCATTCCAAAAGTAGCAATCTAAATAAAGCGCAGGAAGACTGTAGATTATATTTCCAGCTATGTAACGACGCAAAAGAAATGGTTTCATTCATCAAGAGTAATTAAAAGAAGAACTCGTACTTTCTAAAGTTGTGTGACCGTCCGTCAAAACTATAGCATGAATGATTCACTGTTCTAATCCTGATCGGATATTGAGTGTTGGTATTTCGTCCGTCCATGACATTAATAATTTTGATGGATTATGCTAATGGTAGGTAGATTTGTAATGTCCATGATTACGTGAGCAGGCTATTCTTTCATAAGAACGCATTTTAATTTCATTTACATTTTTAGTATAGTATATTAAATTAATGAACTACTAAATTTTAGTGAGAGTTACATTTCGAAAGGAAGTCAAAATCATAATTTCTTCAATGAAAGAAAAAGAGCCACAAAACCGATGTACAGAATATGAATATCGATGGGATTCATTGGGTGCCGAATAACTCAATTGTAATAGCAAAAACATATCCATAGTGCATCGGCTTATAATGATGTTTTTATGCACTTCTCATTTCAGCCGATATTTCATCTTTCGTGTTCGTGGGCAATGATCGTCTGATCCGTCTCAGCAGTCAGGTCGAGTACTCTTTGGTTACTCAATCATGAAAACTAAAGTGATGGAGAGAGGGAGAGAGAGAGAGAGAATGTGAGCATCAACATAGAAGCAGTGCTACATCAAAATCATCAAATTGAGTAGTAAACGGAGCCTACGGAGGACAAAGAAGAGAGATTGAACACCAAACAGATTTAAGTCAAACAGAACCATCTTTACTTATCTGTTATGTATTACATATAAAACGTCATAATGCAAAAAAAGCGTAAATAATGTAAAAACCTAGGGCTTCATGTATTGTAAAAAAATAAAAAATAAATACCCTCAGTTTATCATTTTGCTAACATAAGCCTGTATCTTCCAATTGGCACATTAGAACATTCACAATATACACATTTCTAAAAGGGGTATTATTTTTACGAACACGCCTTAAATCTTCGTTAAATTTTACACAGATTGATTTATGTGAGATCATGGTTGATACATAACTTATTCCTATTCCTCGTTCCTATCGTTCTCAATGAAAGCAGAAATAAATAATTAAACATAATAACTACCACTTATTTATGTATTTCAATAGCATTTTGTTAATGTGAAACAATACTTCACCCCTCCCCCTCCCCCCCTCTTCCCTAGACGGGAAATAACTACATGCTTGGAAGATCTGAAATGCCTTTTTGAAAGTGTTCAGAGAAGGTGGATTCTCCAATGCTATTTGTTTTATGTCCATGACAGAAAGCTTGTTTATCGCGTTCTATTCCTGAAGCGTTTGCCTACTTGCATACGGTGTTCTTATTTGGACAGTATAATCATCCGATTCGTTTAACTTTAGAAATGTGTACACGTCCAGGATAACAAAACGTTAATGGTTCGCTTAGAGTCCTATAATATATGATCAAATCAATACCTTTGAAGATGACGATATTGATGCTAATGTTGAGTAGAATTAATCACGATACTGACGCGGGAATGTCAGGTTCTTCAAATGAGGCATCATCAAGATGAACTGTAGGAGATGACGTAATGCAGAGGGGCGTCCACTGAAATCCTTAGACTGGATGACAAGAGTCTCAATCTGTCAATGTATATACAAAGTTGGATGAATTGATATTAAAAATTCTAAAACTCGTTGTTAAATTATAATACAATTGTCACCCTCATTCATTATATAGAACAATTTGTTGTTCTAAAATATGGATGAATAGTTTTTGAAAACAAGATCTAAACTCACATAAAATTATTTCATGATACGGCAACAGATTATTAGCCATGGAAGATTTCACTCTTGCAAGGATAAACAAATATAAAGGCAATCGCAAAGGAGAGATTGCATTTTCCATTTTTAAGGTTTAAATTAAGATAAATCGTTTCAGCATTTCATAATTTCAAAAGCAATTACTCCATTAGCACTTCCATATATAGCCCTCCGTATTGTCCAGTGGAATGAAGAAGAAAAAAACAATGTTTATTAACTATTCATCTTAAAAAATGTTTTTTTCTGTTTTTTGTTTGTTTTATATATGACACACGCTCATTCATTGCTTCCGCTTTCTTTAACGTTTACATTTTCCTCTCTTTTTTTTTTTGTTAAAGTAAATGAGAAAACGGTAGGAATCCACCATTTTAATGTTAAACCATAACTTCTATTCTTAGAGCTCACATTAATCTCAAATTGTGATATTCGAGGAGTTACTTTGTACATTTTTATCGAAAGAGCCCTGCTGCACATGTCTAATCACTATGCTCGAATCCATTGTTATACTACTTTTTTTTACCGTAGAGGGCAGTATATTGGATTCTAGCCATGTGCATGTGATCAGCATCCACAGTACATATGATGTGCACGTACCTCATTCCAATAAAAAAAATGTACCTAGTTACTCCCCAGCTGTCACTATTTCTGTGGCTTTTCTTGGACAACTATTGTATTTTTCGTCAAATTTATGTATCTGATTACGGTAAGTTTGAGTAGTTGGTGTCTTCCCAATTGTGCTCTCGTAGTTTTTAATGATTTCTTGATACGCTCACGTATTTGTTTGGGTTCGTTTCGGCACGCATTTACAGCTAATGATGTGTATTGCACATTCCTTCCGTGACTAGTCCGAACTTGCCTAGCAACAGCTATCAGTATCGAAACTTGTGATTACTAAGTAATTATCAGCTTTAACAAAAATTAGTGTTTTAATTAGGAAGAAAATATTTACTTACTTAAAAAAAATATTCGATCAGTCTGTTGTAAAGAATTTTTTTTTAGAAAGCTGTTTTATCATTCTAACACCAATACTTTTTTTAACCTGATTTATTCATAAGGGTGCGTTCAAGCGACGTCGAAACTAGAATCACAAATCAAAACGCCGTTACAAAACAAGGTCACTGCGGGAAAGCGTTCAAGCGATTTTCCATTAATGCTGATTCTAGCTCATTTCGAGCCCAGCCACTGCGCATTACACTGCGCAGTTTGACCCAGGAAGTATAGGTCAACTTCGGCGCGCGCTTTCTGGAATTGTTTACTGTCGACTGCTGTTTTGAGCATAGATCGTAATAAGAAAAAACAAAGAATGAGAAGGTGATAGAATGCTTTAAACAAAGAACCAGAACGTCAATGACGTAGCGCTCATCCGCATCTCGCAACAACAAATATCGTAAATTTTATGTGGTACACTTTAAACTGGTCAAAAAAAAAAAAAAAATCCGATGCCCTGGAAGGGACCATAGTTCTACCTATCCTAAGTGTGTGTGCAAGGGGGGGGGGGGATATGCAGTGTGATTGTCATGCCTAGGCCTATCCTGGCCTTGCGCTAGTAGCGCCCGGGAGTAGCGCTTTGCTGAAAACAAAATGCGTTCTGAACATTTAATTTTCAACCTCTCTTTTCTCCTCTTTTTAATCCACAAATCAAGTGTTTTCTGTGAGGGATCAAATTTGCAAATAATCAACCTAATATTTTGCACAAACCTTTAAAAATGAAATGAAGGAGAAGAAGCATTTTTTGTTATTTTTGGAATAAATTTGAATAAATTACTATAATTAATCAATGGAGCAAAATCTCAAAATTCTGTTAAGAATTTTAGTAAACCAAATTTAGCTTTACCAATTAAAGCAAACCAAATCAAAATCGGTCAAGAAATGAGGGAGAAGAAGCATTTTTGTTATTTTTGGAATAAATTTGCATAAATTACCATAACTAATTAATGGGGAACAATTTCAAAATTCGGTGTAGAAGTTTAGTGTACCAAAGTTAGCTCTACGATATAAAGCAAACCAAATCAAAATAGGTCGAAATATAAAGGAGAAGAAGCATTTTTTGTGATTTTTAAATTATTTTTGGAATAAATTTGCATAAATTACCATAATTAATCAATGGAGCAAAGTCTCAAAATTCTGTGTAGAAATTTAGTGTTCCAACTTTGGCTCTACCAGATGAGGCAAACAAAATCAAAATCGGTCGAGAAATGAAGGAGAAGAAGCATTTTTTTTGTGATTTCGAATAAATTTGCATAAATTAGCATAGATAATAATTTTCACGATTCTGTGTAGAATTTTTAACTCCCCCTCCTAGCCCTGTCATTTGAAACAATCAGAATCAAAATCGGTTGAAAAATAACGAAGAAGAAGCATTTTGAAAACTGTGGATGGACGGACGGAAGGACGGACGGACGGACGCCATGCCATGGCATAAGCTCATCGGGCCCTTCGGGCCGGATGAGCTAAAAACATAAGAGAAGGTGATAGAAGGAAAAAAAACAAAGAATAACATAAGAATAGAAGGAAGAAACAAAGAATAACATAAGGTAAGACAGAAAGAGAAAGCGATAGAAGGATTAAAACAAAGAATTACATAAGGAAAGGTGATAGAAGGAAAAAAAAAAGAATAACATAGGAATAGAAGAAAGAAACAAAGAATAACATAAGAGAAGGGGATAGAAGGAAAAAACAAAGAATAACATAAGAATAGAAGAAAGAAACAAAGAATAACATAAGAGAAGGTGATAGGCAAAAACAAAAAATAACATATGGAAAGTAATAGAATTATAAAAACAAAAAATAACATAAGGAAAGACAGAAAGAGAAAGCGATAGAATGATTAAAACAAAGAATTACATAAGAGAAAGTAATATAATTATAAAAACAAAGAATAACATAAGAGAAGGTAAAAGAAGGAAGAAACAAAGAATTACATCAGGAAAGACAGAGAGAGAAAGTGATAGAATGCTTAAAACAAAGAATTACATAAGAAAAGGTGATAGAAGGAAAAAAACAAAGAATAACATAAGAATAGAAGGAAGAAACAAAGAATAACATAAGGAAAGACAGAAAGAGAAAATGATAGAAGGAAAAAAAGGAATAACATAACAGAACAGGCCACGATAAAGAGCATGGTATAGTGAACGCAAATTGCATGAAAAGCAGGCGCGCGGTTTTTGCCCAAACCGGAACAGGCCACGACAATGACGCCATAGAATCATGATTGAGATCTCCGTTCGTTCAAACGAATTCTAGCGACCGTGATTCTGCAGAATCATGATACAAAACGCATCTTTTTCAGCGTTTCATGTTTGTGTTTTTTAAACACGTTTATTTTTACGACCTATGAAAAAATCGCTTGAACGAAACGTGTTTTAAACTAAACGTCTTTAAAAATCCTGATTCTAGGGTGAAAAAGTGTCGATTGAACCCACCCTTTAGACATTATTTTTTATTGGAGCATCGGTTTCCAAAAAACGAAACCGGGGACCCGATGGCGACGGTCGGGATTCGGTGTGACCGATCGTTTTGCTGGCGAACTACCGGTATCTAAACCGACTAATCTTGATTTTGGACTTCCTCTGGGATCGATAGTAGGGCCCACCGGGTAATTCTATATACACTCTCCCAGTTGGTAATATTATTAGATATCATTCATCAATTACCATCTTTATGCAGATGACACCCAATTGCATATTTCATTCAATCCCAAAATCCCAGGAGATATATTTAGTTGTTGCTTTGTTTAGATTTCAGAATTGCATTTCATGTATTGAAAATTGGATGTTAGTTAATAAATTGAAGTTGAATGACTCGAAGACAGAATTCTTTGTAATAGCCTCCTCACAGTGCATTTAATCAGCCAGATCGAGGTTAAACTTGGTGATATATTTTTAGGCCCTGTTACTGGTAACCCTAATAAGGCCAGGGGGGGGGGGGGGCATCATGCCCCCCCCCCCCCTCCACGATTTTTCTGATTGTTCGGGAACGCATATGGATGGCGCCCCGCCGCTCGCTGACCTTTTCACGTGACCTTTTGTCTTTGCATGTCAGCCCGAAAACGGCTCATTTTCGTGATTTGTGTACAAAACATATGGAAATGTCATTTTTCATAAAAATAGATCAAACATTGGTTATAGGGTCTTGTTTAAAGTTAAGGTGGTTGTTTTTGGAGTCAAATAGTTGAATTGTAGTTAGAAATGAAATTAAAAACAAAAACAACAAAATACATAAGTAAAAAAAAACAGTGAAATACATTAGAAATTATCAAAACAAGAGATAACATAAGGAATAAGCTGGCTCTTCCAAATTTGTTATCGTATTATTGTTCCGAATGGTCAAATGAATATAGGTAGTGGAAAAGAATGCTTAAATATGAATAATATATGATTTATGTGTAAAAATGTGATTTTTATGACCTTATTTGCATAAATTACCATAAATATGCAAATGAGTGAATTTTTCAAAAAATTCGAATTATCATATTGTTCTATACACTTCACTTGACATGTGTGAACATTTTCGCGGCGATCGGCCGTTTCACGGCCAAGATCTTAAGGGGGGGGCATAATGCCCCCCCCCCCCCGGCCGTACTAAGACCTCAAATAGCCCGGCCTTTTTAGGGTTAAGAATCCGGGTGTGCTTTCGGATAGAGAAAATATGTCAATGTCAGACCGTGTCTCTCAAATATGAACTACTGCAACTTTTCATGTGAGGAACATTTCTCGAATTAGAAGATACATTGATCAATCCGTCTGTAACAACGCTATCCGTTCTCTAGCTATAGTTCTGTCCCGTTTAGATTACTGCAATGGCCTTCTTTCCACTTTCCCTGTTACTCAATTAGATCATATCCAACGTCTTCAAAATAGGGCAGCCCGCCTAATCTATCAGGTTACGAGATCTCACTCCCCTTAACCACTCCTTGACTCGTTACACTGGCTTCCTGTAAGACATCGCATAGTTTTAAATTACTATTGTTAGTCTTAAATTCCCTTAATAAACAGGCACCTCAATACCTACGTGATTGTTTGACCATATACACCCCCTCGCAGGAATGTACAAGCCTCCAGTGACCCAATCTGTCCTACATACAACATCACACGGAAACTAGCTGGAGATAGGACTATCACTATAACTGCATCTAAATATTGGAATAGGCTACATTTAGTACTCAGGCAATCACCATATGTCTCTTTATTCAAAAAGGGACTTAAAAACATTTCTTTTTTTGTAATCCAGATTTTTAGGATTCTGTACGTTTTTTGTACGTTTTCATTTATCATTTTTTTGCAGGATTCTTCTTGTTGTAAGCGCTTTGGGCCGCTCTGGGAAAAGCGCAGTATGTCAATAATAATAATAATACATAATTGAGGTGGGGATGACATCCCCGGCCCCCCCACTCAGTGTTATTTAGGGTACGCGTATGCTTGTACCCTCTTTTTGAAAAAGGACCCCCCTATCTGAGTACTGCCAACATTTCCGAACCCCCCCTTTCGCGGGCTTTTCACGGGCTTTTCCTGCCTTGGAGACCCCCCTAAAATCCGGAATACTGCTCAATGTACCCCCCTATCTCAGGACATGCAGACACCCCCCCCCCCCCCTCATATCATCCTTCTTCTTGATCATTTTGAAGCACTATTTATTTTAGGGCTTTAATATTACACCATATCACAGACACTGATAACATGTAGGCCCTTGCATCTCAGATTTAACATTGTTAAACGATCCCTTTCATACACAGCCAGGATAGTATTAGTAATGCAGCTGTGTGTGAACTAGGGTAGCCCTACACTACAGTACAAAACTACATAGGTCTAGATCCAAGTCCCACATATTCATTTTCATGGGTGTAGGAAAATGAGTTTGAAAGTGTTACTACTAGGTCTATTGCGATCAAACTATAGGGCAAACTACTCACATGAATGTGCCACACTGTGAGCCACAGGTAGACAAGCCAAAATATCCACAACTAGGAGACTGTGGGTCCCTGCTCAAAGATGTCGCAATCATGACAATTTTGGCAGGTCCCACGCCTCATACCCCATCTTGATGCCCCCGGCTTGATGCCGAGCCTAGCCCGATATGCATGCTGCATGAGCGTGCAGCTAGCGGATGCGCCCGTACAGAATATACGTTCTGTTGTTATCTCTCTCTCTCTCTCTCACTGATTTTGAGAAGTCCCATACTGCCGCCGTACCGTACTGGGACGGACGGGAGTTCATTGGACTTTTCATAATGAAATAATCCTGAATGAGCTCTCAAAACTAGCAGGAATTTCTGAAATCTGATCGCGGGATTTCATCTATTGTTCTATGTTTCAACTTCAAGATATTTTATAACCCCCCTTTTTTTAATTACAAAGAGATGAGAGAAAAAACACCCCCTTTTTAAAGAAATCTCCGGGTGAAAGTCAAATACACCCCCTTTTTTTTACATTTCTCGGGCCGGACTTTGTCGCACGAAAAGTACCCCCTTTACCGGACATTTTGGCAACACGCATGCGGTCATTTCGAAACCTGAGTGGGGGGGCCGGGGATGACATGTGCAAGTTCTTGACCTTTATTTATAACGTAAT